>JASDQU010685002.1:0-10725 GCA_032191745.1 Picea mariana | reverse complement strand
GTTTGACTATTTAAAATATATATATATATATATATATTTGTTACCTAATCGTTGAAGTTATCAATGAAAAATAATGAAGATATTGTAGATCATATATTTGTGTAATCAAAACACCTAAACCCTACTTATGTTTAGGGTTGATATGTTCATATGCTCATTAATTGATTGAGCCAAACATTGCTTTATTTATGTCTATTAAAATATAGCTTATGAATTAGTTGTTGATAAGTACCTAGTGTGGTGATCAAACCTTTATTTTCTTGAATCACATCCTTTCAATTCCTCAAGGATTCAAGCCTACCCAAAGCACATATCTGCTAATAGTATTCTAAGATATTTACATTATGTACCAAGCAATTGGGTTTTCGTCATTGAAGAGTCAAGGAGGATGAACATATCAATGTAATATATTGGAATAGGGACTTCATTTTTCTTTTCTTCACCCTTCTTAACTGACCTTTAGATTCATCACTTCCCTTCTTATCATTATCCCCTCCTCCTTTCTTTTTTTTCTCCACCTTCCTTCTTCTCCCCACCACCATCCTTCTTATCCCCACTACCACAATCTTCCCTTTTTTGCATCCTTTTTTCTTTCCCCTGTCCTTCTTATCCCCTTCCTAATTGTCCCATCCTTCTTCTATGGGGTGATATCCATATAATTATTTGTCTTTCCATGGATATATAATTGTTGTAGTTATTATAATTAATGAAGGAATTGATCGAATGTAAGGATTAGACAAAGCTATACATATTTTGTTGTTTTATAATTGACCAAGAGGGGTTGTTGGGTATGTGTTATATTATTTTCACGATTATCCCCACACATTGTATGGTGTGTTAGGTTCACAGGGGGGTTAATAGGCCCTATCTATTTGCAGGTTCATAGGAAAATCCCCTGAACAAAAAAAAAAATGGGTTGTTTTTGGTCCATTTTTGGGCGATTTTTGGCCAACAATTTTTTAGTCCACTGTATTGTAATTCCAGTTAAGAAATCTAATCTAGGTTGATGGATTAGGGTTTTGGATGTTGTGGAATCATATATATTGTATTATAAATGGTGAATTTAATACAATGAGAGTTATAGGTGTGCCTCTAAACATTTTGTTGCTTTTACTGGTTAAGGGTTTCCAGGGTAAATTTCTAAGTACTATGAATGAATGTTATTATTTTCTTTCTATTTTATAAATAATTTGTGTGTTCATTTCTATATTGTAAAGGTTTGAAACATACAGTGGCATTGTGAGATCTCGAAGCCAAGCCAAGAAATGTTTTCTTTTTCTTGTAATTTGTATATTGTATAGTAGAAATCATGTAGGGGATAGTTATGGAAGCTATGATTCATATGTGGGTTGTTATGCTCGATTGGTAATTCACTCTCACTATGTTATTTTTTTTCTTCAATGTGGTGATGGGAACCATTTCTATTACTTATGGAATGTGCCAAAATAATAACGTTAATAAGGACCTCAAAACAAAATTGGTGATATGCACTCCCATATCCCAAGTCAAAAGCAGGGGATGAAGGGAGTTAGTATCAATGTTCTTTGTGAGGAGGAAGATAGCATACATAAGATCATCCAATATTACTAATGTCAACCAATGGTTATTTCATATTCAATGAGATTAACTATGATATTGAACAACAAAAGTTAAAGAGCTACAAATGAAATAATCAAGAAGCAAAAATGCAGAATTGAAATGGCTTGAAATGAAATGACATGAACCAAATAAAACTGTTGTAATAACTTGCATGAAACTGCTATAGGAAATTGTAAACTACTACAAAAATTAGAATATAATAGGAAAAATGGTTCGCCTTGCATTCCCTTGAGCAGGAACTACTTAAGGTCTCTATAGGAACCCTTAGTGAAACCACTAAGTGCTCCAAATCTAAAAATACAATTTCCTCATTTAGAAATTTAACTTCATGAAAACAGTAGTGTGTTATCTAATTTTTGAATTCACTATCACACTTACGAAAGTATTATACCAAAAAAAAACTAGACTTGACTATTATCCTAGCTCTACTTATACTAAAAGATCATAAATTATATCCCTTAAATCAATCCTTGATTGAAGGTCACTTGTCTCTACGATCCCTAAAATTGGAGATCCTTGTATCAAGGGCCAAATTTCCCCCTTCCCTTAACCAACAAATCAAATGATGATATAGATTATTGAGTGACTTGAGTGCTTTGAATTCTTAGCTCCCTTAGAGGTTAGAGAAGGGACATGATCCTCCTCTTCTCTCATGTGGAATTTGAAGGAGAAAATCCTTTTGCCTGATTGTACCAATCATTAGCTCACAACCTCAAGAATGCATAAATTCATCAAAAAACATAATTAAGCCAAAGTATATCACATAAAATACGAAACTCAATCATTCATAAAAGTCAATATGCATAACCCAAGATGTTTCATATTCAACATATTCTTTTACAAGTAATGTAGGATTTACTCCATGAAAACGGTCATATCATCTACAAGATGGGCCTTAATATCCCATCATTTGGTGGCCCATTAGGATCAAATGCAAGGATTAGAGCAAGCAGTACATATTTTTTTTATAGTTGACCCTAGAAGCCAAGACAAGAAAGGTTTTATTTTGCTTGTAGTTTGTATATTGTAGAGTATAAATCATTTTGGGCATAGCTATGGAAGATTTGCCTCATATGTGAGTTGTTATGATCAGTTGGTTCACTCTTATTATGTTATCTGTGTTGTGAATGTGGTGATTGGAAGCATTGTCATTACTTCTAGAATGCATGGAAACAATAACGCCAACATAGCGCTTATAAGAAACGCCTCTCTATTATATAGACTAAGCACCTTCACTTTATCTAAAGATAAGGTAATAAATTGGTGTTTCATCCATTATCAAGGATAAAGGTTTTGATAAGGTAATTGTTATTGGTGATTCATACATTATAATTTGATCTTTGTATCATAGGTAACCATTACAAAATCGATGACTACATGGTTGACACAAAGGATCATTTCGTTGTGCCAATTATTTGCAAAATTTCTTATTACTAGGTGTTCTAAGCTTAGAACACAATTGCATACCTTCAAGCCAACATAGGAGTACATCTAGAAGTCATATATGTAAAGGTTATTGGGTGGGACCTCCTATAATACATGCATTTATAATATGGAATTTCAAAACTCCAATGTCACCAAAGTACCTTAGAAATGACAAACAAATAATTTGCAAGCATGCCTTATTCCATGGCATCCCCTCTCCAATGTGTGAAGTTATCCAAGGAATTTCAGGTATGTAGGAAATTACATGTGGTTTACCTATGGGGAATGCTATAGAATGTTTCATTTGGTTATTTAGTTGTGGTTTCTCTCTAGCATGCACTCCTTGTTGCAGTATTTTGTTTTCCTTTTGCGCTCAAACTTGGCTATTGTATTCCAGGGTTATTGGGATACAGGGGAGCTCTAGAAAATTTGGCCAAACCCTTGGAGACATGCATATCTACTTGGTTCTTGTCTCCTCCTCTTGACATTATGGGGTACCGTCATTGTTGCCATAAATATTGTGTATTGTGTGACCTACATTAGGTGTAACACGACCTTTAGAGGAGTGAAAAAGAGGTAGTTGAAGCTCGGTGTAGGGTGGAAACCTCCACCACTAGATAGGTTATTTGGAAATAGAAATACGAGCACATGTTGGGGAATGAGAACAAAGTTCATGACAACTATGCTTTGCGAGGAGGGAATTATGGGTTGTATGGTGTAGGGATTATAGTAGCTAGGATCATATGGGTTAATTTTTATAGGGATTATAGTAGCTAGGATCATATGGGTTAAGTTTTATAGGGATTATGGGTTAGTGGATTAGGTGTGATGGGGGTTAAGTAGGATTATGGATTAGGAGTTATAATTGTTAAGACTTAGGGATTATAACAATTAAACATTATATGGTTAGGGGTTGCAGCGAGAAAGAATTTAAGGTGATAAGTATTGAGGATGATAAGGGCTAGGGTTTATAAAGGTTAGGAGTTTAGGAAAGGGATAACATAGGTTATGGTTAGTAAATGTTAGGGGTTGTAGGGGTTATAAATGTTATAGATTATTGGGGTTTTCAGTTAAGGGATATAATGGTTATGGATAAGTGGATAAGATTTGTAAGGTTCGAAGGTGATAATAAGAGAGGTTATATGTTATGAGTTATGTGCTTTATGGGTTATAATAATAAGGGGTTATAGGTGTTAGGGGATGGTGATAAGGATTATCATACATAAGTCTTAGGGGATAATATTATAATTATTACTATTTTATTTATAATGATTATAATATTAATCATAAAAATTATTATTATTATTTAAATACAATTGATCATAATGATAATAATATTCTTTTAACAAATATGTGATAATGGAATAGGATTTCTGCAACAAGTTTATTTACCCTGAGTTTTCTACCCTACATCCTAGCACCATGGACAGTGAGGTGGAACTGGTAGATTATGGAGAAGGGGAGGACTATTACCCCCATTATATCCCCACATGGAGTTAATGGATATATGGGAAAGCTCTAAAGATTTCAATGGAGTTTTGAATGATGAGGTGGAGGAAGCGCATATTTTCGATGGCGAAGATGGAATTGCATGTATCATGAAGTTTTGTCCTAACGAGATCTCTCATTAGTGTAGATTGTTTGTCAATCAATCTCACCTTAAGCCCATTGTTCCCTCATTTCCTCACAATAATAGTGAGTTTTGAGTAGGGTTCAATTGTAATGACTGTTGGATATTCACAAAGGAATCCTTCATCGAAATTTCCTTCAAGCCAACTATTACAGGATACCGAAGATTTTTCAAAGGGGATTTTGATAGGTATTGAACCTTTTTTTCTCCACAACTTGGATATGTCATGGAGGTGAACTATCCTATCGGTTTGAGTAATGGGTCTACAAAATATTTCTCTGGTGCAATTTCTAGCAAAGAAAGCAATTTCAACCCCAAGGTTGTTCTTAAGGAAAGTGAAGCCAAAGTTGACAATGGTGAGCCTAACAAGCAGAGTGACAATTCTTGTAGTGCTTGACCTAAAAAATGTATTAGGTATAGATCAAAGTGGGTAAAGATGGGTGTTTTCCATGATTTGAATATTTCAAGGTAGAAGGAATGATGACATTAGTAGTTGTTGAAAGATTTATGGATAAAAAGGTGAAATAGGATTCTCTCAAAGGGTGGTGGTCAAATAATTGGCTCCTAGCCCTAGGATACATTCTCAAATTTCACCTTTTGATGAGAAGATGGATTTACTTTGTTATGAGAATAGTTGAATATGTGGCCACTATAATGAGTAAATAATGGACGTGGGGGCCATTATAGTTATGCATAAAACCGTAGACTATGTGCTTTGATCTATAAGAAGCCATCCCACATACATACAAAAAAATCTAGTTTATCCTCCCATATCTCCCCATAATTGTATGGAATGTATATTTTTGGGTGCAATTGGGAAACACCATTAGGAATTTTGTTACTTTTGAAGATGGGTGACTTGAGAAAGTTGAGAAAATATTAGCAAAGGTTTTGGTGGAGATGGATCTTCGAGAGGATTAATAGAACAAGTGGTCATTGAATAGGGTTTATGATCATTTTTCATAAATTGAATTATTGGTGTTTTCCCTTGGAATGTGCCACATGTAATGGTAGACACATTGTCCCTACATGGATTTGGTAAGAGATATGAAAAAAATTTGGATAAAAAAGAAAGAGAAAGCAATTAAAGAGCCTCAAAGATTGTTGTGGATAAGGGTGTAGAGTAAGTCACCATGATGTTGGAGCTATCGATGACATTTCAAATTTACAATTAGAACTAGATGACATAAGGGATGTTGGAACTATCGATGACATTTCAAATTTACAATAAGAACTAGATGACATGAAGAATGGTGAGCAATGTCATCGTCATGCTCTGAAGGTATGTTGCAACTTCCTCCTTTGTGATCTTTAATTAAGGAAGGTGACTCTATGCTTTTTGTGGAATCTAAGTGGTGCAGGAGAAAAATAATTTTGTGATCTTTAATTAAGGAAGGTGACTCTATGCTTTTAGTGGAATCTAAGTGGTGCAGGAGAAAAATAATTTTTCCTTTCATACAAGAAAGGAACTCTCTCATGTCCCAAGACCACAAAACCAGCTGGGTTTTTTTCGAATCACTGTCGGCTCATAAATTGACTATTCAACATATTTTGTGCTTTTCAAAAGATTGGATCAACAATCTCTGTCAAAGAAGCATACTCGGTTTCGCAAATTCTCAGATCACACTATCTTTTAATTCTTATAATTGTTCCAGATTTCCCATTCATATTTCAAATCATAAAACAACTAAAGACACAATGCTTGCTCAAAATTATGTCACTCAGGAAGTTCACAAAAGTGTAAATCGTATGCTACAGGAATTTCCAGCATGCTACGGGAATCAAGAGGTTACTGGAACTTTCACAGCGTTAATGGAATCAACTAGACAATGATTAAATTATTACATGCTCATTAAATTCACTTGTGAAGAGATCAAACCAAATCGACCGTTCAATCACTGACAGATCGTGGATGTCTAAACTGTTGATTCCAATTTAACGTTAACAATCAAAACAAAGTATCACTGGTTGTAGCGTACCTTTGGTGTAGCGATTTTGTGCTTGGAGGAGGAAAACATTTAAGGTAATAATCAAACATTATTTGCCAGGCCTCTGATTACCGATTCTATTCCCATCGAGCCTTCAGTCAATTAGTGAGCAATCAATCATATGTAGACAAATCAATATTCACACGCCATTACAGAGAATTTTCAAAGAACCCCTGGGGATTATCAAAGTTTACACAGTAAAGAATTATAACCAAATTTTCATACTCATCAAAACCCAATTTCTCATTAACTTCAAATTCAATAAATACACAAGTTCAAACAGTGCATATCCAAAATAAATGGATCGAATGAGCTAACTATAGCTCATAAATCACACCGAGCCTTATTTGGGAAAATCAAAACAAATTACTATAAATACTCTATTGCATGGCAGAGAGAGAGAAAATCTCTCCTCGATCTTTTATTCAACCCTATCTATTAAAACATGAATTAATTAAAATCGACAACAAAGGATCCCACTCCTTTGTATGTAACACGTTTGTTTTGTTTTTTTTGTATTTTCTTTGACCTTCTAGAGGTCAACTTCAACGCTTGTCCAATGCTCCTGCATCAGACTCCTACGGTACAAAATTCATGATCTCTGGATCATGTGCATTCTGTTGCTGCATCCATCTACTCTCTGGTATTCTTCCTTCCTCATGCATCTCTGAGCTTCTCCTTAGGAACAAAAATATTCATGGACTCATGTCCATGGGGTCTTCCATTATCCAGCCACTTTTCTGTAGTAATGCAACAGTCATCCAAAATTCCAAATAGCATAATACTATTGGATGGTTCTTCCATTTGACCAAGTACTCGTAGTACTTTTTGTTCCATGTTTCTTCCTTTTTCTTCTCCAATATCTCCCTCATCTGCAACTGCTCCACTATAGGTAACTGTTTCAGTTGCCTTGTCTTCTCAACAACTTGACTTTCAAAATCAAGTAAGGTATCTTTTTCAACATTTGAAATAAACTTATAAAAAGGAAAATTAGACTGTTTGAACATTATTAAGAAATTTTGTAAGTGCGCCCAATTCTGAGACATTTCTTGTCCACGGAATACTTCATTTATATTGTTTTCAATAGTAAGTGAGAGGTTTGCTTTGACATCCTCTTCATTGTCTACCAAGACAATCTCGTCCTTTGTACTTTTATGTCTTTCCTTGACCTGAATTTCTTCATCTATAACAATATCTGCTATAGGTATCTTTATTTCAGTCATTCTTTCCATAAGCCATCCATTGCACATTTCATTAGTCATTTTAACCTCAAATTCAATTAATGAATTAATTGAAAATGACTCATTTACCTGCAGCTCTGTAACAGCTGTCCTTTCTATTTCTTTCAGCTCTTGTTTCAAAAATTCCTTGTCCTCCAGCATCAACACATGTTTTCCATTACTTATTTCTTATTTTTTATTCTTCAAGGGTATGAGATTATGTCTTTCTCCATCCATTACAAAAACAAAAGTGTATGTGTTCTTTTTTCCATCATGAACTGCACCTTTGTCATACTGCCAAGGCCTTCCTAAAAGTATATGACAACCATCCATAGGAATAATATCACACAATACCTTGTCCTGATAATTTCCAATCTGGAACTCAACTGGACATTGTTCATTAACCAAAATTTGATGTCCTTTTTGCAGCCACGATACTTTGTATGGGTTTGGATGTATTGTCCTCTCCAAGTTCAGCTTATTCTCCATCTCTGTAGACACCAAATTATCAGTGCTTCCACTATAAATAATTATCTTACAACATTTACCATTGGATTTGCAAGAAGTCCTAAATAATATCTTCTTTTGAGTTGGTTCACATGCATCCTCTTTTGTCTTTAGCAACACTCTCTTCATCATTAAGGCTTCTCCTTCTTCTGGACCATTAACACATTCCTCTTCTGTCTTTGGAGGTTCAGTTTCAACTTGTACTACTTGTGATCCTCTCTGTTTTGCAGCATTCTCTGGGAAGTCCCATGACATATGGCCTAGCTGACCACATGTGTAACATCTCACTTGATGATCTCTGCCTCTGCCTCTTCCTCTTGGAGAAAATATTCTTCCTCTGGCATCATTGGTTCTGTTTGGATTTGGTTGTTGACTTGAACTGCTAGCTTCACCCTTTTTCTGTTGTTCCTTTCCTCCAGAACTTCTTACTATTGTTCTTTGACTCTGCTTCCTCATCAACTTGTCTTCATCTTTCAATGCAACCTGTTAAGCTTCCTCAACAGATCTCAATGAAATTAAAATTAATTCATCTTGAATATCAAATCTCAAACCATTTATATACCTGGCAATTCTCTCAGGTGTGTCCTCTATGTGACCTGATCTAATGTTCACTTTATAAAATTCCTCCGTATACTCCCTAACAGTCATCATATTTTGTTTAAGATTCTACATTTTCCTAAACAAAGTTAACTGATAATATCTGGGGAGGAATTTACCTTTCAATTTAGCAGTCATTCTGCTCCAACTCTTGATCTTGGCTTTGTTCTTCAAAACCCTTTCTTCCTACACTCCATCCCACCATAAAGCTACATGTCCTCTCAGCTTTGTGACAACAAACTTCATTTGCTTGTCTTCCTGCATCTCTGTATAATCAAAATACTTATTCAAGGCATTTATCCAATCCACCAATTCTTTTGGCTCCAAACTTCCACTATATGTGGGTACTTCTACCTTTGACCCTGAACCTGAACCAAAAACCGATCTTAGAAACCTGATCTCTGGTGTTTCTGCAGCTGTCTCCTCTTCTTTTTCCGGGAGTTCTTCCTCTTCACTTGTATCCCCTGTATGATCATGATGCCTGGTAGCCTCCATGGCTTCCAGCCTTACTCGTAGAGTTCTCACCTCTTCTCTCAACTCCACATTTGCAACTGGTCAACCTCTTCTTCCTCGACCTCTTCCAACCTTGACTTCCATCTCCTGACACAACAAATCACTTTCGGGGACAACCTTGTTGTCAGTAATATTTTGCTCTGATACCATTAATGGTGCAGGAGAAAAATAAGTTTTTCCTTTCATGCAAGAAAGGAACTCCCTCTTGTCCCAAGACCACAAAACCAACTGGGTTTTTTTTCAATCACTGTCAGCTCATAAATTGACTATTCAACATATTTGTGCTTTTCAAAATATTGGATCAACAATCTCTGTCAAAGAGGCATACTCTGTTTCGCAAATTCTCGGATCACACTATCTTTTAATTCTTATAATTGTTCCAGATTTCCGATTCGTATTTCAAATCATAAAACTACTAAAGACACAATGCTTGCTCAAAATTATGTCACTCAGGGAGTTCACAAACGTGTAAATCGTATGCTACAGGAATTTCCAGCATGCTACGGGAATCAAGAGGTTACTGGGACTTTCACAGTGTTAATGGAATCAACTAGACAGTGATTAAATTATTACCTGCTCATTAAATTAACTTGTGAAGAGATCAAACCAAATCGACTGTTCAATCACTGATAGATCGTGGATGTCTAAATTGTCGATTCCAATTTAACGTTGACATTCAAAACAAAGTATCACTGGTTGTAGCGTACCTTTGGTGTAGCAATTTTGTGCTTGGAGGAGGAAAACGTTTAAGGTAATAACCAAACACTATTTGGCAGGCCTCTGATTACCGATTTTATTCCCATCGATCCTTGATCAATTAGTGAGCAATCAATCATATGTCAACAAATCAATATTCACACACCATGAGCAATCAATCATATGTCGACAAATCAATATTCACACACCATTACAGAGAATTTTCAAAGAACCCCTAGGGATTATCAAAGTTTACACACTAAATAATTATAACCAAATTTTCATACTCATCAAAACCCAATTTCTCATTAAATTCAAATTCAATAAATACACAAGTTCAAACAGTTCAGATCCAAAATAAATGGATCGAATGAGCTAACTATATGTAATGTCCCTTTCCAAATAGGAGCTCCAGAGAGGAGGCTTAATGGTCTAAACTGCCCCATTAGACTATAGCCAGGGCCAAATAGGGGTAAACAGGGTTACTAGAGGTCACTCCAGTCACGGGTGTTATATTCGGAAAGTGACATTGAGCTAAAAAGGGTTAAAA
>JASDQU010685001.1:26312-44873 GCA_032191745.1 Picea mariana | reverse complement strand
AATGGTGTATTATGGTGTATTGGTGTAACTCTTATACTATTGTTCATTTCTCATTGGATATAGTTGAATGGTTTAAGTATAAGTTGAAAAATGTTTTAAATTGTACTTGATACTGATTCACCCCCCTCTCAGTATCAACAGTTACTATATTTGTGCATCTTGTTAGCTAGTTAGTTAGATTCATTTATGCCACATCCTGATCATTAATGACAGGGTCGTTTGTAATCTTGATTATAAATATTTCAAATTTAGAAGTAATGAGGGTTGATCTTTATGCCCAAGCAAGATGTAAACACTGCAATTTTTATCAAGAGGTTATTCTAGTAATACACAGAGACTTTTCACAGGATTCCTGCGTGTTATCTGTCGATGAAGTTTCCTCTGTCTTCGTAAAAAGGTTTTCTTTCTCATTTATCATATTTTTTTTCTAATCTAATCTTTAAAAGAAGTTAAAGTTGCAGAATTTTCCATTGTGTACTATGTTCTTAATATTTTATAGATGTAAATGTTTTCCTTCTGATGTTATAACAAATAAATTCTTAAATTCTTTTTTGTTCTAACTGATATCTCACCTTTTTCAGTAATACATCATTTTATTCCTAAAGAATCTAGCAGTTGCACTATCTCTCCCTGTAAAACGAATCTTCTAAAAACTATCTTTGATCTCTATTTTATAAAACAAACCCCATAGCCCAATGGAAGCGTAAGTGACATTCAACCATTTTAATTAAAAAACAATACAAACAACTCAATTCTATTCTTTTTTAACTAGCCTAAGATATGAAAATCCAAACAAATCTAAATCTTACAGATAGATCCCTCTCTGAAATTGGTAGGGCTAGCTCCCAGTTTCAAAGTGGTTGGTTAAGGTTACCTCTGATAAATTTCTTCTTTCCTCACAACAACCTCTGGGAATTTACAGAGTGATAACATAAATGGCGACTCCACTGGGGAAGAACTGAACAAACTTTCCACACCTTGATTTCTTTCCCCTAGACAAAGATAACTTTATTTCTGAAAGAATCACAAACCCTAAATATTATCTAGAAATAATGTTCAAACGTTGTTAAATTTTGTATATGATAGTTAAAAATCTCCAAAAAAAGGAATAAAATCAACAGTTCTGGCTCCCAAAAGAATTTTTACTAGATCTCATCCTGACCCAGAACCTGCAATAGCAATAGATAACCCCAAAAGATTACTCAGGAAGAAAAACATTGCAGATATTTCAAGGAGTAACAACCCATTTCCAAGGTCCCTTTCCATCCCAGATAAGTTAGTTGTTCATCCAAACCTTAAGTCTGATACATCCTTTCAACCAAATCTTTTCATGACAAAATCTGATAGTTTTATCAGTACAATAGTCTTAGATCAAACCGTTTTTCAGCCCAGGACCCCTGAAATACTCTCTCCTAGAGCTGAAGTTGATCAAAGTTTTCACCCCGAGACTGATAGGCTCGAAGACCTAGTTGCGAATCTTGGTCAAGCCTTAGACAAACTCCACCTTCAGCAGTCTGTCGAACTTCCTGTTTTAACTATTGCTGCAGTTTCTGCTAAACCTAAACCAGGTCACTCCATTCCTCCAAGCCCTTCATCTTCTATAGCTTCAGTCACTACCTCTCTTGTCACATAGGTTGTTGTTCAACATCCTCCACCAATCATGGCAGCAAGATATGCTCCATTGGTATTGGTTGCTCCTTTGCATGACATGCCTCAAGATTATCAAACCAGACTCTCACAGTTTGATAGTGCTGGTCCCCTAAATGCACAACAACATGTTGACAAAATGAACAATTATTTTGACCTGCAGGAAGTAGATGAAGCTGATGTGCAGATGAGATTATTTTCACAAATTCTAACTAGAAAAGTTAAAAAGTGGTTCAAAACCTTACGTGTTGCTACCATTAGTGATATTATTGTCTTTCATCAAACCTTCATTGACAGGTGGGAGGTAAAGAAAAATCCTCTCCAGATCCTGTCATAGTATGAGAATATCAGAAGGAACCAAGGAGAGACAGTGCATGATTACTGCACTCGTTTCAACAATCTATACAATGTCATCCCTACTAATATCAAACCACCACAAGGTTTGGCATTAATAAAATTCCCTGGCGGCTTTGATGCTGACATGTCATATCAGTTGATGGAAAGAAACACAACAACTCTGGAAGACATGCAAAGAAGTGTTGTTAGTGTGGAAGCAAATATTTTGGATAGGAGGGCCAAGTAGAGAACAGAAAAGAGGGTCACCATCAAAGAAGAACCTTCTACTTTCTCATCAGATGCCAAATTAGATTCTCTAACCAGAGCTATGGAGAAAATGATGGAGAGACTCACCATAACTGACAAGAACCCATCTAGGGAGAACCAAACTGCCCCTCAAATTAGAAACCCAAACTTCAGAAGAAATCCACCTTGATCAGGTAGAGAGATCCTAGAGATCAAAGGGAACAAAGGGGACTTGATCAACCGATTAGACCACCTCTGCAGGAGAATTATGTTGATGACGGGGAGGAAGTAATTAAGGAGTTTGATGACACTCATATAAACCTAATGGGTGATCATGATGACGATCATGAATCCATTTTTCTCACCCAGGAAGAGCACAAAATATTTCTCCTTTCACAAATAGAGGTAAATGAGGAAGATGAGAAAACAAAATAGCAAGCCTTTGAGAACTCTATAATGGAGGTTCATAGGAAGTATAACTTGAGAAGCAAGAAGGAAAATGAGAACTCTCTGAAGAAGGCTGCTGAAACCAAGAAAACCTCAAAAAAACCTCCCAAGAAAGTCTCTGGGAGAAATGATGTTGAATCTCCTGCGCAAAAAACTCTAGAAATTCTTAAAAGAACAAGTCAGACTGAAGTTTCATCAACCATTCAAATAGGTACACCTGGACACAAAGATCCTACCGATAAATCATAAGTAAAGACCTTAAACAAAACCACCGTTCTTTTCAGCCTTGAAGGGGAACTAGCAAAATTGAAGATTCCCATTCCCCTCTTTGAGCTAATGAACAAGAACGCTTGCAGGTCTCAGGTGATAAAATATTTAAGCATCGAGCCTGAGATCGGTACCAAATATTTGAATGTTGGATCTATACACCACTCTAACATAGTAAACCTTGCCGGTGATCAACCTGAGCTCCTGTTTGGTCCTGAAGTTGATGGTCAAACTGATAATGGTGTCGTGGCCCCTTTTTACATCATCCTAAACATCCACGATCTGATATTACACAACGCTATGCTGGATTCGGGTGCCTCTCACAACCTAATGCCCAAAGCCATGATGGAAAAGTTGGGACTCGAGGTCACCAGACACTACAAAGATTTGCATTCTTTCGACTCCAACAAAGTCAAATGTATAGGCCTGATCAAAGACTTATTCATCACCTTGGCTCAAATCCCAAAAAAAGTATGGTGATGGATATCATCGTCGTAGGCATTCCCCCGAAGTATGGTATGTTTCTATCAAGGTGTTGGGGAGATAAATCGAGAGGAACCCTGTAGCTAGATATGTCTTACGCCACCATTCAGGTTTTTGGACAACAGAGGAGACTTTACAGGGATACACTAATGAAGTATATGGTCAGCAGCCAAGAAAATCCACACAACTACCCTCCATACTCTGCACACTCTGATCTGGACTCTTTTATTCTATACAACGATGGTGACTTTGAAAAACAAATCACACAACTAAAGGATGATGCACCTGATCCGAAGGATGATAAATCAGTTGTCGAAGAAAGAAACCCCATGATTGAAGATAATGAGGAGTTGCCAGCATATTTTTGGAGCATGGACTTCGATGGTGCTGTGAGTAAAGAAGGAGCTGGAGCTAGATTTTGGTTGCATAACCACAGGTCAAAGTATTCCGAGAATTATTCCTACAAACTGAACTTCCAAGGTACTAACAACATAGCTGAGTATGAGGCTTTAATGCTTGGCCTGAAATTATTGAAAAAAGTTGGTGCCAAGAAGATAATGGTATGGGGTGATTCTGAATTGATTATCAAGCAAATCAAAGGTGAGTATGAAGAAAAACATCCCAGACTTAGAGCCTATAGGAATGTTGTTTTATATTCTCTTCAATGCTTTACTGAGATTGACTTGTAGGTAATTCCTAGGGGACAAAATATACTTGCAGACGGGCTGGCTATGTCAGCAACTACCTGTAAAATCCCTTTTCATTCCACTCACAAGTACATAGTGGAGGTGAAGTGAAAACCAACCATTCCTGACAACATCATATATTGGCAGGTATTTGGAAATGATGATCAAATCGAAGATTTTCTACAATGCAATAATGATTTTGAATGTACAAACATAGATTTAGAAAATGATGACGAAATTGTAAATAAATATGTTTTTAAGAATGGTAGTGTAAATAAAATAGATGTTGAAGAATTCAATGAAAACGATGTAGATTCTGATATTCTGCAATTGAAAAATAATGTGTTACTTAGAGGTTTGGTTCCGTTGGAAGAATTGTTTGATTTTAACGTTGTAGCCAAAAAAACGAAAATTGAAGCTAGTGGTAAAGAGGTTGAAGAGTGCAACATAGGAACAGAAGAAAACCCAAAAATAATAAAACTGTCTAAATCTCTGCCACCAGAGAAAAAACGAAAATACATTGAACTTTGTAAGGAATATATAGATGTTTTTGCCTAGGGTTATGAGGACTTAAAATCCTATGACACAAGTATCATACAACATCAGATTCCCATTAAAGAAGAACACAAACCTTTCAGACAGAAGCTTAGGAAAATTAATCCCAAGTTGCTTCCCGTGATAGAGAAAGAAATAAAAAAGATGTATGATGCAAAGACTATAGTCCCCTTGAGATTTTCCAAATGGGTTTCTAACCTAGTTCTTACTAGGAAAAAAACTGGCGAGATAAGACTTTGTACAGATTTCAGAAATCTGAACAAATTCTCCCTCAAAGAAAATTACCCTTTGCCCAAAATGGACCATATTTTACAAAAGGTGGTTGGATCTAGTAGGATCTCCTTACTAGATGGTTTCTCTGGTTACAACCAAGTTCTGATCCATCCAGAAGATCAAGAGAAGACGGTTTTTACCACACCCTGGGGAACCTTCATGTATATGAAGATGTCTTTTGGTCTGATGAACGATGGGGCTACTTTTCAAAGAGAAAGTGATATTGATTTTGTGGATGAGACTGGGAGATTTATAGTCATTTATCTATATGATGTAACTATTTACTCCAAATCTGATGAGGAACACTTGCTCTAACTCAGACATGTGTTTGAGAAGTGCAGGAAATTTGGGATTTCATTGAATCCTTAGAAAATCCTTTTTAGGGTAGAGGAGGGTAAACTACTGGGACACATAATCTCAAAAGACGGAATTAAAATAGATCCCATCAGAATAGAAGCCATCCAGGAGGTGTAACACCCTAGGAATATCAAAGAACTGCAATATTTCATTGGAAAAATAAATTTCCTTAGAAGATTCATGCCAAACTTGGTCGAACCTCTCAGGAATATCACTAATATGTTGAAAAAAGACACAAAAATCAAATGGAACACCAAGTCCAAACAGTCATTTGAGCAGGTGAAACATGCTCTCACCCAAGCCCCAGTTCTGATTAGCCCAGATTATACCAAATACTTTTATCTTTTCTCCTTCACATCCGAGCACACTATAGCAGCGACATTGTTGTAGAAAAACAGTGAAGGGTACGAGCAACCCATAGCATTTTTCAGCAAAGCTTTAAGAGATGCAACTTTGAAATATAACATTATGGAGAAACAAGCCTTTTCTCTGGTAAAGGCTATAAAATATTTTAGAGTCTATATTCTCCACTCTCACACAATTGCATACATCCCAAACACAGTGGTTAAGGATATCCTAACCTAGGATAATCTGGATGGTAGGAGAGGAAAATGGATTGTGGTTATTCTGGAATACGACATTGAAATAAAACATAGTAAACTGATCAAAGGACAGGTGTTGCACCTCTTTTGTCACCTAAATGAGCAAAACAGAGGTGCTTACAAGCTTAGTTGGGTTAGCTAAGCAAGACAGCAGTAAAGGAAAGGGTTAGAAAAAGAAACATAAAAGAATAAACTAAGAAATGAAAGAACAACTAAACTATTGAGCATAAGGACATAAGAACAAAAAACCAATAAGACTCATGTCACCCATGGCAAGGATTATATTAGTGAAAAGAAAACACCAAGAAGAAAGAGGACTTTGGGTCCCTTCTTCCTCTAAGGGAGGGCTCTTGGACCCCCACAACTAATCTCTTCTTACAACTTTGAAGGAAATGGTGAAAGAATCCCAAGCTAATCCACTCAAGAGGTGAGATGGATTACCCAAATGTAATGATGCTAGTATGCTCTTGATGAGAAAAGAGGATTCCCCAAGAGAATAGTGGCAGCATAACCTTGCAAATGAATTCCTTGAAAATGTAGTGCACCCATGGCCTTTTTTTATAGCATCACTTTGAGGTATTGTGCAACCAGCTTATAGTGTGAAAAGGGGTTGTTTAGGGCATTTTTAGGTCTTTGACCAGCCACTTAGTCAGATCTAGTCGAGATTTGGATTTCAAATCAACTTGGAAGCTGAACCAGAAGTGGGTGGGAGCCTGACCAATATCATAAATGCATCGTTCTCAGGTGTGCACAACTTTTAGCGACCACAGTCACGCATCATGCGCATGTGCACTTTTTGAGCATTTCTAGATGGTGCATGTGCATGCGCGCCCAGTGTAGTGATAGCGCACCTTAATTTTATCAGTGGTTGTATATTTTTGGACATTTTGGAAATGTGTTTGTGGTAATTTTGGTCCATGGGTGACCTCATAACTATTTGAAGATGCTGTATTCCTGTAACCATTTGCGGACGAAATTTCAATGATAATAGATTCCCCCTGTTGGATAAGGTTAGGAGCATACGTATAGCCGAAATTCATCAATGTTTCTTCTACTGAGAGTGTCATTGTAAGAGAGAGCGATAGTGAGAGTATCAAGAGTGACCCATTGGAGGGAGAAGGGAACTTGTAGGACCCAACCTTCCATAATGTGTGTTAAAATAAATTGTGTACAAACGAGGCGGGCATGCCCCATGCTCGTGTCATGTAACTCAAAAAGGAAGGGTGTTTCATAGTAATTGAAACTATGTGTTGATGTAGACAACTGCAGCGCCTGTGGGGGCAGTTGTGATAAAGGCAGAGGACCATTCTGAGGAGGGACATACTCTGAATAGTAGGCAATGACAGCTGTAAGGAGTATCACAGATTCTGTAGGCATTGATGGCCCAACCAAATTCAGAGGTCTTCGGCAAATATATAAGAAATAACTGCAATAGTCGCAAAGTAAGACCCACTGTAACATGAGAAAGTGTTGAAGTCAAATTTTACGGGGGTCAATGATAGTAGGGAGCAATTGTGGTTCTCCCTGTGTCGTTCGAGGCCTCTCATTGGAAAGGTAATGAGAGTCAAGATACTGTCACCCTTCTGAAAACTGTGTTGATGTTGACAAAAGGGGGACGCGACTCCAAGAAGCAACGAGCTTCATGAAATCTACTAGGTGAGGTTAGGAACTAAGGAGGTACATGGATGAAATCAAGAAGTATGAAGACTCAAGACTGCCCTTGGTTGGGGGTATATGCGAAGTATAAGTGGTCACAACCGTTCAACTAGGTCGAGTGTCAAGGGGACAACAAGATGTGGGATAAGTTGTGCCAGAGGCGGGACAAAGTGAACAAACTCAGAGAACAGAGGTAGGTGGCCTGTGGGATACTCAGAGTATATGGATGATTTCAACAGGAGTAGATGATAAGGAGTGCCCTACCCAAGGGCAACATGGGTTGTGTTTTCCAAAAAGGGAAGAAGTTCGCCAAAGGTGACAACAAAAAGATATGTAAATGATGGAAACAAAGGCTTTTTACATTTTATATAGAATAATTTGGGATGAGTGTACAAATACAAAAACGGGTGCCCCAATGAAATATGGTTGAGCTGGTTAGGGCGCATTTTTCTTGGAGAACTGATGGAGTTTGGGGGCCCCGTGGGTGGGTTTCTGTATGAGGTAGATGAAATGGAGGGAAATTTGCAGATGGGAAAACTGATTGTGGATGAAATGGAGGGTTAATGATACTGCAGAGGTGCAGTCAAAAGAGAACCTTGAAGAGATAATCATGGGATTCCATGGGGAAAGCTAGCAAAATGAGGCGAATGAGTATGTGGTTGATTCATGACATGGTGTAAGACTATCAAGACTCCCATCCCTAAAGGGTTGAAAAACAACATGAGTGTCAAAGTGCCAAAGGGTGCTATGAATGGGACAACTCATGTGGGGGAGAGTGTTATCGGGTGACAGTACCCAAAATGTAATGGAGGTGTTGGTACTGCAGAGCCAGATATTGGGGACCCTAAAGGCAAATTTCAGAGGGTGTGATTGGAGATGCAATGGAGATTCAGAGGGAATGATTACATTCTAGTGTTGTTTATATACCTGAAGGGGTTGTGTTTATGTATGATGACCAAGTACCTACACACATGAAAACCAAATACCCGACGTGAACAATATCTGAAGAAAATCGAACATACAAGCATTTATTTGATAATTTTGAACATGAGCATGCGTACCTGGATGGGTTATGAAAAAATGGCGCCCCGGGGGCTAAGGATAAAAAATGGCTTGGGGACTGTCTTGATGTAGATGATGGGATGCTAATCAAATTGCTGAAGAAGGATCAAAAAATGGACACCCGAAGCTCCCAGACTGGGGTTTGGAAGTTTGGCAGAAAGGGCTATATATAGCTGTAGGGCCCATATTTCCACCTCATTTCTACCCGCTGTCAGAGTGATTGGATGAGAGATATTCAGAGGAGATTTGGAGATTTCGGGAGAACAAGGCAGTCGATTCAGGACCAACGAGCTTCAAGTTAGTAGTCTTATCATCCTACATAGAATTAGATTTTCTATTTGTGGGAAAGGCCAATACGGAGGGTCGTACAGGGGGTTTTGTGGGTGTGGGCCCCCCAGTGCGTGGGAGATCTAGTAATATGCGCGCATGTGTCTATGCAATGTTTGACAATAAAGGGATCAAGGCCATGCATATCTGTGTATGACCAGGCAAAAATATCCTGATATTCTTGAAAGAGGGATTTGTAAGCAGTGATTTCTATAGGAGTGCATGTGGCGCCAATGGTGATTTCCTCGACGACTCCATTTTTTATGGAAATATCGATTTTGATGGTCGGGGAAATGTTGTCGATGTTGTCGTCTTCAAAAGCATCAGGGGTAGGGATGGGGTTGTTGAACCAGTTGATATGCCCTGATGGGATAAAATCCTTGGTTTCGACTGTGTATATGGGGTGTTGGTTAGGAAGCGTGAAGGATTCTTGAGGAAGGAAGAGTGCTCAGTGGTGTAGTGCATCCCATGGGTAGTCGAGGGTGTTTAATTATTCAAGTATGTCCTCGTCATAGAGGAATTGGTGAGAGTACAAGGGATCTAAAAGAGTGATATTAGGGACTGTCACCGTGTGGTTGTCTTTTGGGGATGAAGAAGCAGGGGGAATGACGCAATGAGATTGCGATGGTTCGCTCAACATAAACCAAATATCGAGGTACTGAGGAGTACCAGTGGTAGTTGGATGTAAAATTTCTGTAGGGAAATGAATGGGAGAAATGGGGGGATTTGGGGGTAAATCCTCGGATAAGTCATCCAAGAACCACGAAGGAATAGGGAGTGCCTTTGGTTCAGGATAAATGATATGAAGAATCTCTAGTGATGAGGTAAGGTTAATCATCGATTCTGTAGGGGGCACAGGGGTTTGAATCAGGGTCGATTGGCGTTGCCTGTATTCAATGATCATAGGACATTGGTATGTAAAATGATCTACAGATTCGCATAAATAGCAAGGGCATCTCATACGTTCATTGACTAAAGTTGTGACATAATGGATGTCAGTGATGTTTGGTAGGGATGATGTCGCTGGACTAGGTTCATGCTGGAAGCTTTGGCGTACTGTGAATAATGTCTGCTAGAATTGAGGTAGTGCTAGGCAATGGTGTGTATAATGGCCATATTCAGAACATATAGCGCAAGCAAATTTGGTTCATAGCCCTTTACTACTTGCGTTAGGGGAGATAGCGGCATTTATTGCTACAGTGACGAGCAGTGATCGTGTTTGATTGAGTTGAATTAGGTTATGTAACTCGGGTAGAGATGGGCATTTGTTGGTTGGGTGTCCATCTTTCTCACATAGCGGGCAAGGAGGTTGGACATGTGGGGGGAGTGGAGCTGTAGGCTCCTTCTTCTTTCACCTGCCCCCAACTGTGGCAGGGAGGTTAGTGAGTGGGGGTGTAGAGGGTATGGTGGGAGTGAGTATGGGAATCACCATTGGGATTCCTTCTGTTTGGGGGGGAAGGGATGGTTAAGGAACCATCTTTGGTGGATGTAAATACCAAACTGGGATGGCCAACACCATATTAGGGAGAGCACATGTTGCGGCCACTTGGAAAGATTGTACGACTGGTGGAGGTTAAAAGAAGGGGAATTGAGTAATGGCTTGGGGAACTGTTTCCCAAACTGGGATATGGCCTTGGGGAGAGGTAAAATCGTGGACTGGTGGAGTCGACGAGTTCACAGGAGGCTCATGAGGGAGGAGCTCTACGACTAGTGGGATTTCAGATATGATAGAAGCCTCCCTGGGAGGAAGGGTATCCTCCATGTCATTTCCTTTGGATGATATGACACATACCTAATTGGAAGGATGAAAGAGCAGTGGCGCGCCATGGTAAGTTCCTAACAATGATGGGTCTTTGAAAATTTCGGGACCCATTTTGATGAGTGGGTATGCTTCATGATTAGTGTGGATGAGAGGGAGAATGTTATCAATGTTGGCAGAAGGGTTAGGCTCATAATTTGAGACTTGGTCAATTGTAATGATCTTCCTATTATGGGGGAACATCATGGTTCGAAAGACGAAAGAGGCAACTACCTTCATAGAGTACATGTAGCTACGACTGAAAAATAAATTATAATCGAGTGGGGCATCAATAACTTCAATGTCGATGAGAATGGTCTTGCTCCCGAGTTCTACAGAGACATTTTGGAAGAGCCCCTCAGAAGAATATGGTCGTCTGTCATAAGCTATTAAGGTAATGGCAGATGGTATGAGTTCGGGGGAACCGAGTTTCTCCCATACAGACTTGGACATGATGCATGTGGATTCGCCTTCATCAATGATGCACCGATGAACTGTAATGTTTTGAATTTTCACTGGGATTTGAAAAGTGATTAGAGTGGGGAGGCAAGGTTCTCCACTATCGAGATCAAATGTGATGAGTTGAGTATCCGCGGGGTCGACTGCCCCCAAGGCAGAAAGTAATGATTTCTACTGAGTGGGACAAGTTTGAAGGACTTCTAATACTGACATGGCAGCCGGGGATTGTGCTAAGTCATTGACCAAACTGTAATTATGAGCCGCCCTAGCCTGTGGGTTGTGGACATTCCTGCACAATGGGATGCGAGGGATGCAAAGAGATGTTTCTGCGTTAGGGTGAGGAATCACCAATGGGGGTCCCGTTGGTGCTGGGATTGTTTCTAAAGGAATGTGAGGATATTCAACAGGTGCACAGTATTGACGACTACGTGTATGTAGAAGGACTTCTTCCTCACTAGTGAGGAGGATAGTGTGATCTGCGGGATTGTTTGGGTTGAGATATTGTCCCAACTGTGGTGGGGTAGGCTGCATGTCCTGTTGGGTGTTCATCACACCCTGGTGCGGAATGGGATTCTGCAGCACAGCTGGGGGAGGTTGTTGGACATATTGTTGTGGGGCCTGTTGAGGGGTAGGCGGTGTTGGAGGATGTGGTACATTTCCTGAGTCTTTCATCTGTTTAAAATAAGCGATTTGGGGGAAATGATGAGTATAATGACCGAACTCATTGCAAAGGGCACAAGGGAAGTTGCTTAGAATATTATTGTTATTTTTCCCTTGACGCCTGTTGTTATTGCCCACCTGGGGATTCTGATTCCCTTGATTTTGGTTTCCCCCAATAGGTTGGTTCTGTTGGGGGTGATTCCCACCTTGACCTGGGTTGCTATTGTTCCTGTTTTTTCCTTTCTTTTTGGCATTATTTGACTGATGGGTTGGGTTTTCCATATTCAACTATTCAAAATTTTGATATTGCTGAAGGGGAGAGGGTTGAACAAAAATCACCCCATCGTGAGGGTGTGGGGGAGCCATGGGCTGTGGAGGACTAGGGAATGGAAAGTACGGATTCTGTGGGAGTAATGATCTATAAGGTACATAGAAAGGCATGGCACTTTCGCTAGTACTTAGTGTATAAGCTAAGGTAGAGGGGCTGCCTGAACTTGTTTGGATAGGTGGGTGTATTATGGGTGCCGGCGGTGGCCCACTGATGGGTGGAGGAAGGGAAACATGGTATGGTTGTTGATAAGGGGGTGGGGGATAATAAGGGGTTCCTCCATATGCCAACAAATATTGAGGTGTGCCATACATTGGTGGTTGTTGGGGTTGTGGACTGTGGTGCATGGTATTACCAATCAATCCGACTACTGAGTGAGACATCCTGGGTTTGTCTTGGTCAAATGGCACAAGCTTTGGGAGATCATGAAGTACTGTGTACAAGTACCTTGATTGCGAATAGATGAGGTCGTATTGTTGAGCCTTACTGATGGCTTCTTCTTCTGATTGAGGGAAGGTGGAAGATACATCTTTACCGAGGAGAGAGACAAGTTATCTGAGAAACCAGTCAAGACACTGTTGTTTGGTGGTTTCTGCTTTGCACAAACTACATCATCGATGCCACTCATGGATGTGATCAACGATATGTGTGGCTTAGGTTTGTTTGAAATTAGATAGTATTTCAATACCATTATCATGGCGGATTGGTAATTGGAAGAAGGTCAAAAATGCTTTGGCCAAGGACTCGAAAGTCGCACGGGACCCTGATTTTTCATCTACATACCATTTGGCTGATGGGCCAATGAGTGTGCGTTGAAATAATCGTAGTTGGATGGAATCATCCATAATGCTGTTGGAAGAGCACCATAAGTGGAAATTCATGACATGGTTGGCAGGGCCATCCCCTGCCTTTCCTTCAAACTTGGGGATGTCTGAAGGTAGTTTGGTAGGCATTGCAGGCCATGTGGGGTCATGCAATATAGAATCATTTGTGAGTTTGCTTAGATCTGGTATGTTAAGAGAGGCCAAATATGCCATCTGGAGTGGTGGAGGAGGATTAGTTCCAGCCATGGTGTGACTGTTCTATGAACCTCACCCTTGAGGGGGGCTAGGTGGGTTGGTACTTCCCCCTTGAGAGGAAGTTGCCCCCCCGCTTCTGTGTAAAGGAGATAAAGTGGATGGTGGACCTTGGGAATTGGACCCAAGTAAGGTGGAACCAAGCAAAGATGATCCTAAGACAATGGCACTCACAGGGGTGTGAGAAGGTGGAGCTGATGAGTTAGCAAGACTAGGAACTCCCCCTAAAATAGGAGGGAGGTTCAAAAAGCATCTAGAACAACAAGGGTTATGTGGGTCCCCTATGATGTCCAACTAGTTGAGTGGATGTGTGCGGATGGTGGTGAGAGAAATAAATAAACAAGAGCGTTTTCTGTAATTTTTGAACTTTACACGATATATATCTAAATCAAATGTAATCAGAAGTGCATCATACATAAACTATTTTGAAAAAGAAGCATATATGTGGATAAGTGGGTTTTGTCCGCATGGGGGATCAAAGAAAACAAATGCTCATGTCCTAAAATACATAGCGTCCTTCCTCTCAAATAGCACTGGACCTTCCAATAGTACTCAAGAGTGGGGTATGAAGTCACCAGAAGAGAAACTAGTGAAGGATGAAGTAATCAATTATAATGAGGGGTAAAGGGGGCATATCCCGAAAGAGCTGGTGATATTTCCCAATAGCCACACAAAATCTAATCAAGGTGAAATTGCAGCCCACAATTGCCTCCTGTGTAGATGTCCTAAAATTTGGTCACTAGGTACCTCATTCAAAGTGCAGCAATTAGATTTTCGACCTAAGAAAGGGGTCACGGGCTGGATCCCGTCCAAGAGGTGGGTGCCTCAAGGGGGGATGCACAACAACCAGACCTTGGCCTTCAACCCTTCACAGGTATCTCCCTGCCTTATGGTGTTAGGAACACTTGACTTAGAGGATTTACAGTTCCCTATTTGACAACTTCTATTGTTTTGACAATGTGAGAACTAGATAACAGGGAGTTATTTGGATGCCTATCCTTGAAATCCTACCTAGACTAAAAATTTTCTTTTGGCACCTCCTGTGGAGGAAAACTTAGTGAGTTTTTAGAAAAAATTTAGATGTGTTTTGTTTGAGAGACTGGGGGTGTGAGCCAATCTCATTGAAATTAAATGGGAGTGGATAGTTTCATCAAGAAAAGGGTGGGGTGTTTCAGAATCCCTTTGGAGGAAACTTACTTTTACCTCCACATTTCGAGATGAAAACTATGTGAGTGATAAGTGACTTTTGTGTGTGAATGAGTGAAAAGTGTGCCAATGTTTTAATGAATTAGGTGTTACCTTGCTGCATGTGGGCTTCACTTAGTCCCTACAAGTGTTGATTACCTAATTAACTAAATGCCTTTGGTACAACCTTGCGTAATTCAAAAGTCCCTAGGAAGCTAGCATGTGGACATGTGGGTCCTTTACTATTCCTTTAACTCCCTATTGTGATTTAATCTAAAAAAGCATTGAAACTATCCTAGATTGTGATCATGTGGGCATGTATGGGCCCAATACAAAACCTTTAAACTTCCCTAGTGATTTAATCTAAGAAAATAAATTTCAACACTATCCTATCTTTGTAGCATGTGGGCATGTATGGGCCCATTACAATCTTGAGATGTGTTTGAAAAATAAACTAAGAGGAGTCCCAAGGGGGGCTATTGTCCTCACCTAAAGGTTTTAGTCTTTTTAAGGGAGATGAAATTGTCCTACAACCTTTTTCTGATTCTCAAGGTTGCTTTGAAGCGTGAGAAAAGAGCATACTAAATGATTGTTATCCAACTTCTGGTCCCAATGCAGGTTTTATGTGATTACAAATGATTCCAACTTATAGTTTTAGTCAAAGCAAGCCATCCATGTGGCAAAATCAAAGCAAAAGGGGAAATAATGATTTTAAACCCTCTAAGTGCATATGTGTTTTGACTAATCCCTTTATATGGAGAGGGAACTAAGTGTGGTGCAGATTACAACATGCATGAAATCATTTTTAAGAAGGCTAGGGGTCTTCCCCAAATCACAAAAAAGCTTACAATGTGTATTTTTTTTCATAGGTACGTGGGTATCAGAGTAGAGAGAGGCGCACTGAGCGCCTGTGCGCAAACCAAAACAGACTTTTTGGTGTAGGTGCGTAGAACAACACAGTAATTTTGGCGCACGTGCACACGATGCATGACTGTGGGCCAATAAAATCGTGCACACCTGATACACGACTGTGAAGAAAATTCTGGATGGAATTCTCTCAATTTAGCTTTGAATTGGATGTTTTGCAGGTCGGCTTGGGCCGGTTAAGGTACCCGCGGGTTAAATAAACCAAAAGAAGAGCTAGAAAAACCCAAATGGAGTAGGAAATTTATACCTTTCCCCAATGGAGTCGCCAATATATTGCGCCTTTTTTGTCACCTAAATGAGCAAAACAGAGGTGCTTAAAAGCTTAGTTGGGTTAGCTAAGCAAGACAACAGTAAAGGAAAGGGTTAGAAAAAGAAACATAAAAGACTAAGCTAAGAATTAAACTAAGAAATGAAAGAACAACTAAACTATTGAGCATAAGGACATAAGAACAAAAAACCAATAAGACTCATGTCACCAATGGCAAGGATTATATTAGTGAAAAGAAAACACCAAGAAGAAAGAGGACTTTGGGTCCCTTCTTCCTCCAAGGGAGGGCTCCTGGACCCCCACAACTAAGCCTTTCTTACAACTTTGAAAGAAATGGTGAAAGAATCCCAAGCTAATCCACTCAAGAGGTGATATGGATTGCCCAAATGTAATGATGCTAGTATGCTCTTGATGAGAAAAGAGGATTCCCCAAGAGAATAGCAGCAGCATAACCTTGCAAATGAATTCCTTGAAAATGTAGTGCACCCATGGCCTTGTTTTATAGCATCACTTTGAGGTATTGTGCAACCAGATTATAGTGTGAAAAGGGGTTGTTTAGGGCATTTTTAGGTCTTTGACCAACCACCCAGTCGGATCCAAACAAGATTTGGATGTCAAATCAACTTGGAAGCTGAACCAGAAGTGGGTGGGAGGCCGACCAATCTCAAAAATGCGTCGTTCTTAGGTGTGCAAAGATTTTAGCAACTATAGTCATGCATTGTGCACATGTGCACGTTTCTAGGTGGCGCATGTGCGCACGTGCCCTGTGTAGTCATAGCGCACCTTAATTTTATCACTGGTTGTATAGTTTTGGACCTTTTGGAAATGATTTTGTGGTAATTTTGGTCCATGGGTGACCTCATAACTGTTTGAAGATGGTGGATTCCTGTAACCATTTGTGGATGGAATTTCAGTGATAACAACATGGTTTGGACAAACTAATGGTTGAGTCTAATTTTCATGCTTTAGATATTAATGTTTTGGTTGTAGTAGATGGACCGGAAGAGTAGGCGACTCCAAACATAAAAGATGCATTCTTAAACTCCCCTTGGTACGCAGACCTCATTTTTGTACTCCAAAATTTACAGGCTCCTCCAGGTTTGACTAAGACCAAAGCTAGATTTGTTAAATTGAAAGCATTGAAATTTTGTATTTTAGAAAGCAATCTCTACTAGAAAGATCCTGGTGGTATCTTTCTTAATTGCTTGTTAAAAGACGAGGCTAACAAAGTTCTTCAAGATTTTTATGCAGGAGACTGTGGGGTCACCTGAGCTGGAAGACCACAGCTAACAAGATTCTGAGAGCTGGTTTTTACTGGCCTACTTTGTTTGTTGACGTCCACCAAAATGTTACTTCTTGCCACAAGTGCCAGATTATTGAAGGTAAAAGAAAGCTTCTGCCACTCCGTATGAAACCCATCTCTATTGAATCTCCTTTCCAACAATGGGGTCTAGACTTCATTGGTGAAATACATCCATACTCCTCAGGCCAACACAAGTGGATCCTCACAGCAACAGACTACTTCACCAAGTGGATCGAGGTTGTACCATGCAGGAAATCTACTGACTATGTCATCATCAAGTTTTTAGAAACTAACATCTTGTCTCATTTTGGATGTCCCAGAAAAATTATAGTTGACAATGTAGCGGCTTTCAGATCCAAAAGGCTCAGAGATTTTTGTAATCAATATCGCATTACTCTGGAAAAATTGATGGCTTATTATCTGCAAGGAAATGGGCTAGCTGAGTCTTCTAACAAATTTATGGTGAACATTCTCAGAAAGACACTGCAAGAAAACAAGAAATCATGGCATAATAAGTTGGTTTTCGCACTTTGGGCTGACAGAATAAGCACCAAAAGGAAAATTGGTATGTCTCCATACCAGTTGGTATATGGCACTAAGGCAGTTTTTCCCCTTTCACTATGAGTCCCTACCATGAAACTGTTGCAAGGAACACAAGAAGAACCAAATGATGTCCAGTGAAGGATAAATAAAATGATCCACCTAATGCAATCCAGAGAAGAAGTTTACAACACAACTCAAGTGATTCAGAAAAATATAAAAAAGATTTATGACAAGAGAACCAAAGAGGATAAATTTGTATTGGGTGATCTGGTTTTGAAATGGGACTCCAGAAAAGAAGATAAAAGTAAACATGGAAAGTTTGATAGCCTGTGGAAGGGTCCTTACACCATTCATTCCTACAGAGGAAATAATGCTTTCCTGCTTACTAATAGTGATGGATCAGACCTGCCAGGGGGACCTGTAAATGGTAAGATGTTGAAGCATTACTTGCCACCTCAGTAGAGAGATCACCATTCCCTTCCATTGTACATATTGTTTCTTTTACAAGTATTTTGTGTGTAGGTGTTTTGTTTAGGTGTTCAAAGCCCGCAGAGAAGGCCCTAAGACACTGAATAACGTCATCGAAATTTTCAAAATAAAACAAGTCTGATAGCAGGAGAAGATCTAGAGGAAGTTTTTTAAGACAACAAGGAACAAGATTCTTGGCACCTCACAAGGAGGGTACCATCCCCAAGTGGAGCCACTGTTATAACCCTATAATTTATAGGATCAAATGTTGATTGTAATTTTTCTCCTTTAGTGTTTTTGACTTGCATATATTGTTGCATTCTAACAAAAGAAAGAAAAGAAACGAAAAAAGAAAGAAAAGAAAAGAAAAAAAGAAAAGAAATTAGAAAAATAAAAAGAGGGCATAAAAGAAAAAGGATAAAGCCCCATGAATTGATAATGACTTGATCCATACAATTTAAACATGGAAAAGTCTTTTAAATTTAAGTATTTAGGATTAGTGAATAAGCTTGGCTATACTGTCTAATCTTAGCCAAGTAAATTAGGTTAGCTAGTGAATAAATATGACCAAACAGTCTAATCTTCATCAAATAACCCCAAGG
>JASDQU010685000.1:67738-82574 GCA_032191745.1 Picea mariana | reverse complement strand
TCTCCTTGATCTTAATGGCTACATTAATCCACAGATTAACACTTGATTGGTCCATGACCTCTATTTAAAGATCATGGAGGGTCATTTGTCTATGATCAATTGTGAGAAAATCTCTTGTAAATCTCTCTCTAATATTTATTTTGCATTAATAAATTTCTCCAAGTGGCCACATTGGCTAGAGCCGTGGAGTTTTCTCCATAGGGGTTTTACCATGTGAAAACATCGATGTGTTGATCTTTGATATAGTTGTGTGAGTGGTTACTGAAGGTTTTCATCCTCTTTTGGATTACCTGTGTTGTTGAACATGGTATCAGAGCACATTTGAAGACCCACTCCCATTGTAGATCGAGACCCTGAAGCCATGTTGCCAAATATTTTTTTTCTACCATTTATGTACATTTATGGGATGAGAGGAATATTTCATTGCATTCAAAGCGCTCATTTCAGTTAGAAACGATTTTCATTTCACTCAAAATGACTTCCTTTTTCTCAAGATATGACCATTTCAATCAGATCCAGAGGTATAAACCTTGAATACACCCTTTTAATTTTTTACAAAGATAATATTTTTATTTTATTTCAGTTTTGTTTTTTTAATTATGGGTTGCTCCTCTTTTCAATCTATGTATGTTCTTTTTCCTACGCTCTGTTTGATCTTGGAAAATTAGAAACAGAGAAGAAATGGTTTTTTTGTCTGCATGTGCTCTATGTTGCGTGCTTCGTGGGATCTTGGTAAATAAAAAACAGAGGGAAAAATTTCATTTTATGAGTAAGCTAATCGATATCTAACCCTTTTTGCCATCAAGAAGTGTTATAAAAACATGATCGCAGAGCAATAAAATAAAACAAATGTGGAAATAAAACACAAAAGATACACAATACAATGGAGACACATATATACATGGTTCACCCAGTGTCGGCTATGTCCACCAGAGAAATTTCCAAGTCCTTCCTTTATTATTATCCAACAAATGAAAGGGATACAACCTACACCGCACTTGTTGTAACTTCCTCTTCTTTCTCTCACATTCTCCTCACTCAAAATACAATGTCCACAATCATACATAGACGCAATACATTTCCCTCATAAAAGAGGGCTACCTTCCAGGGAAACAATCCCTAACATAGCTTATACCATCAGATATACAACCTTATAATGAGCAATCCAGATTTACAATGAAATTATAATATACATTTACAAGGAAATTTTACTCCCGTGTGGATGAGTGTACATTTTTCTGGGGTGTAAAGTCTTCATGGGGTATAAACATGGCTGAAAACAAAGACCTCTGAATCAGGAAGATAATCAGGCTCCACAACCAACAATCTCCCACTTGGAGACTGATCTCAAAAACTCCACCACTATTGTATCTGCTGGACTATGATCCTTCTTAGACCTGGAAAATTTCTCATATTCATCTTCATGCTTGAAGACCAACTGAAACTTAGCAGGAACTCAGTTTCTCCCTAGTCACTCCATTTGTTAACATGTCTACATTATTCTAGCTAGTGTGTATCTTTTCCGACTTCAAATATCCATCTTCCAAGACGTAGTGTATGAAATGGTACCTGAGCTATATATGCTTATTCTTCAAATGGAAGGTTGAGTTATTTGTAATATGAATGGAACTCTCACTATCATAATACAACCTACTATTCTCATACTTCTTTCCCAATTCCTCCATAAACCTATGTAACCAAATCATCTCTTTACTAGCCTCTATAGCAACAACATACTTTTCCTTTGTTGTTGAAAGTGAAACAACCTTTTGCAGTTTCGAAATACAAATTACTATTGTTTCACCTATAGTAAAAACATACCCTGTGGTGCTCCTCCTTCTATATTTATCACCTATCATATTTGAATCAACGTATCCCTTTAGAACAATGTATGAACCGCCAAAACATAATGCATGAGTAGTAGTGACTCTCAAATACTTGAGAATCCACTTTACTGCCTCCCAATGTTCTTTACCTAGATTTTTCATATACCTTCTCACAACTCCCACTCCATGTGCAATATTTGGTCTTGTGCAAACCATCGCATACATCAAGATGCCAACTGTTGATGAATAAGGGACCCTGGACATGTATTTTATCTCCTCTTGTGTCTTGGGACACATTTCCTTAGTTAATTTGAAATGGTTGGCCAAAGTTGTATTAACTGGTTCTTCATTCTTCATTCTAAACCTCTCCAACACCTTCTCTATGTACTCACCCTAAGACAATGCCAATTTGAAATTTTTCCTATCTCTTGTTGTTCTTATACCAAGGATTTTCTTTGCAGCACTCAAATCCTTCGTAAATGAATTAGCTAATTCATTCTTGAGCACATTTATATCCTTCATATTAGACCCTGCAACAAGCCTGTCATCTACATACAATAGCAAGATAATATAGCTTCCATTTCTATCTTTTTAAAATAAACACAGTGATCAGAATGACATCTACTATAACCCTGTTCTATCATAAACCTATGAAAATTCAAATACCACTACCTTGGATCTTTCTTTAGGCCATACAATCTCTTCTTCAACCTGCATACAAAATTTTCCTTCCCTTTGACCTCATACCCCTGTGGTTGTTGCATATAAATCTCTTCCTCCAAATCCCCAAGGAGAAAAGTTGTTTTTACATCTAACTTTTCAAGATGCAAATCTTCTACTACCACAAGACTTAAAATAGTCCTAATTGAATTCATTTTAACAATATGAGAAAACATTTCATCAAAACCTATACCTTTATTTTGCGCAAACCCCTTTACAACAAGTCTAGCCTTGTACCATGTTTCTCCTCCATGTTCTTCCTTCAACCTGTAAACCCATTTATTCTTCAATGCTCTTTTTCTTGTAGGCAACTGAACCAAGTCCCAAGTCTGGTTATTTACCAAGGAATCCATTTCCTCTTTCATGCCTTTATCCCACTTCTTTTTGGTGTCTACCTGCATTGCCTCTTCATAACATTTTGGTTCACCAGAATCAGTCAAAAAAAAATAATACAATGAAGGAGAGTATCATTTAGGGGGTATACTTAACCTGGTATTTCTTCTAACAACACTTGCAGGAGTTTGAAGTACGTGTTTCTCCTGTTGTTGTACATTTTGATTTTCTGGTTCCTTTGGAATTTATTTTTCAGTGATCTCGTCAAGCATTGTGTATTCTAGTTTTTCTTTTTCTTGTTTATTTGCCTGCAACTGATCTTTGTACATAACCTTCTGATTGAATATGACATATCTACTTCTAATGATTTTTTTATTTTCATAATACCATAAGCGATATCAAAAATCATTAACACCCTATCCAATAAAGGTACACTTCTTTGATTTTGCCTTCTATTTTCTTTATCAATATGGACAAATGCTTCACAAGTGAAAGTGTTCAGAAAAGAATAATTTACCTTTTTACCTATCCATGCCTCCTCTAGAATTATACCATACAATGAATATTTTATTGTCAAAATATGCAATGGTTCAAATTCATACCAGTTGGAAGACTATATAAACAAGAAAGAATGGTGAGAAGAAAGTGTCTCTGTAGTCCAAATCAGAAGATCAAAAGTAGAAGAAGAGTCCAAGATGAAAAATTAATGATACTTATGCAGTGAGGGTGGAAGGGAGGAGCAAGGAAGGATTCATATCCTTTACTAAGTAAAGTGTGAAAATAATGGAGTTGGTGCTTCCTAGGGTTGGTACCTTGAAAAAAAAGGGATTTGGTTCTTCCTAGGGTTGGTACCCTAAAGACAAGGGAGTCGGGACTTCCTAGAGTTGGTGCTCTAAAGACAAGGGATTTGGTTCTTCCTAGGGTTGGTACCTTGAAAAAAAGGGGAGTTGGTTCTTCCTAGGGTTGGTACCCTAAAGACAAGGGAATCAGGACTTCCTAGAGTTGGTTCTCTAAAGACAAGGGATTTGGTTCTTCCTAGGGTTGGTTCCCTAAAGACAAGGGAGTTGGTGCTTCCTAGGGTTGATTCCCTTAAGAAGGGGATTTGTGTCTCCAAGAGTTGGACCTCTAAAGAGGATTGGTGTCCTTCAAAATCTTAGACTAATCTTTATAAAGCCTTGAAATTCTTTTTAATTATATTTATATAATTTATTTTTAAATACAAGTCCATTGATGATCTATTGTGATGATTAATAAAATAACAAAGTGATTACTAATTGTTTAAAAAAAAGGGTAATATTGATTCATCCCCCCCTAAGTATTTCAAAACAACTTTTGGGAAAGTTTCATTGGATAATTTTATTTCTATAATTCATTGTATGCTACATCCATAAGGCTGATAATTTTTACTATAGAAAATGTTTTATAATAGCCTTTTTTGACTACTCAAGTTTCATGTTTTTCGATGCAAGTTAGACTGGTCCTTATTGGTTCAAATATTGCATATTTAACTGAAATTGTAGCACCTTTAAATTGCAGCCTCTGGTATCAGTATATTTCTGATAATTAATATATTTTGATTGTTTCAAATTAGGGACAACAAGATTAAATTTTTGGTCCACCTAACATACTATATACAAGTTTGGATTTTCTTATGTCTCGGGCAAGTATAAAACACTTTTGCAGGTACCCAAAGATTTGGAAACTTTAAACCACCTGGAGATGAGTCTTCAAATCCTCTTTTCTCTTTTTTTCATTACAATTTAATGGGATACCTCTTTTCCTTCCCTTCCATCTGTCTCAATCGCCCCATGGTCATCGAGATCACCTCCCTAGAGTGACCTAGTAACCCTTGAAGTGTGGTACCTATATCGAGGTGAAATTGAGTATGGTTTCCCTTAGTTGTCGCCACTTAGTGGTTGGGTCAGGATTTTCCCAACCTACAACTTGTGCAATAACAATTCGAAAATGGATTAGAAATCATATACCACTTTATCTGAACTGAGTGTCTCTAAAATCACTTGATCCTCAAATAGTATTAAGTATGACACAACTTTCTTATTCCAAGGTTATGTTATTGACATTTCTTATAGCATGGAAGTGACTTATCTTACTTAACCAAACACTTCAACTAATGAACATAACTTGCATAATCATTCATACATGAACATATACAGAATCACATGAAAGAAATAATTGTATTTCACAATGACCTTCTTGCATGTTACTCAAACTCAATTACAAATGTCAAATTCGGCACTGTCTCAGAAAACTGAATCCAATGACTATAAACATTGTATATTTCTTTACAAAATTCCCAAAGGCTCTCTTACAGTGCATAAATCCCATATTTGCATAATTATGGCTTATAAATGAGTGATAAGATTGTCACCATTGATTCTGTCTCGAAAAATCAATTTTGATGACTATAAATACCCTATAACTCTCAAAAGATTGCAAACTTGACTTCACAAGGAAAATGAGTAGAGCTTTAGTACACGATAATGTTGTGTTCAAAAACACAAAAGAAAATTGTGTAAAAAACCAAAAATATTGTGTAAAACACCAAAAATATTGTTTAAAACACAAAAAAGTTATGTGTAACACGAAAATGTTGTTTGTAATGAGTTGGGGTGTGTGCCATTAAATAGGCCACCCCTCTTAACAAAATCCCAAAATAAGTGGTAGGATTTAATTAAAATTTGTTTGGATTACATAACCAACCTAGGCATATAGGTGAGTTGGTTTAAAACTTAGTTATATTAGGCAGGTCAAGGGTTATATTCCCACCGACTACCATATTTCGTGGAACTTATGTTACAAGTTATAAAAAATAATTTCCCCAAACTCCCGCATGGATATATGTATTTACATATTTCATAGTTGTTACATAACAAACTCCCATGGATATTGTTAAACAGTTGTAACATATATGTCCTACGAATATGGCATGGCATGGCATGGATTATTAATATATAACATAGTTATTATATCTATATCTATATCTATATATATATATAATACAACTTTCGTGAATATGTTAGAATGGGAAGTAGGTTATATTATTATAATTCCATGTGGATTTGTTGTAAATTTTATAGATTATCATATAGTGATTATAATATATATAATATATATAAAGTATATATAATAAATAAATAAATAAATATATGCTCAAAAACGTCAAACCAATGAGGGGTTGCCACATGTCAAGACCCGGTTGGTATAATTATGTGCCACATGCCTGCCAATTATCAATATATGAGACTTCCATGTGTCTCTCTCAGATCCCGCCACATGTCTCTTCAGGGTTGACTTTTGCCCTGTTTGACCTAAACTTTGACCAGCCATAACTTTTGTATACGAACTTTGTTTGAGGTGAAATTTTCATCATTGGAAACCTTGCAACAAGATATAAGCATTGATGGTGTTTTAAAGAGATTTTCAAATGATAAAATTTCAATCATTTCCGACCCCTTATGGACCCCTGTGAGTGTTCTATGTCCTCATGGACCTAAATTAGTGTCTCTAGATCCTCTTGGATCATTCCTCCCCATTGGGATGCTTTTGGACCTCCAAACGGTTTAAATTAAATGAGGGATATGCCTCCCCACATGTCATGTGTCTCTTCCCCATGTCTGGATCACTTGGCTCATTACAATCAGCTAAATAACAAGGATGAAGGTTGAAATAATGCTACTAACATAATAAATCATTCTCGGACTTCCACATCTATATACATTCATATTTTCCACTATTGGACATGCACAACATATCAATAGTAGTAGTGAACATATATATGCTACTGACAATGAATTAACAACATTCCTGCGCTCCCTGAAAAAATCCTTGTAACCTACATGTAACGGACCTTCATGTGGCAACTTTGGAGAATTCTGAAACACTTCATGACTAGAAGATAAGTTGACTATTTCATTACTATATCCTTCACTTGCTTTTGTAGACATCACAGACACATTCTTGATTTCATTCACAACACCTGCAATTGTGGTTTGTGTCTCGTCACCTGATTCAGATCTCAAATCTTGTTGGAGTGTGACAACATCCTTTTGATTTCCTTTGCCTCCATACTTTTTCGGCCTTAATTTAGGATGTAGCTTCCAACAATGATATTCATCATGTCGTCTTTTCTCGCAATGAGTACATGTGAGATTTATTTCTTCCTTCTTTACTGTAGCTAACAGTTTCTCTTTTCTCTTGTTATTACTTCCCTTTTGCTGAGAAAACTCCATAGAGGAACCATATTTAGCATCCTTCCCCTTGGATTCAAGATGTACAACTAGAACACATACTTCATCAAAATCAGTTGGATTTAACAAAAGAAAAGTATGACGAACGTACCTATGAAAAGCACCAATGTATTTCAGAAGGGTTTTTGTAGAATGTAATGAAATATTTAAAGCCGATGATTTCTTCCTAAACTCCTTAGTAAAATCCTGCACACTTTGTCCTTTTCCTTGCCTCAAATATTTCCATTCCATACTTGTTTTTTTTGATATGCCAAAGGATAAAATCGTTTCCTTAATTGATCCAGTGGATCAAAAAATTCTCAAAAATAAAAGTGCTCGAAATTGCTTCAAAACGAACTCGTATGTGAGAGATATCGCGTTCTATCCACTTTGCCAAACATGCAAAATTTTGCTGACTGTACATTCCGTACATTCAGATGTGGTAGGTTCGTACTACTGACGTGGTAGGGTCATACTACTGATGTGGCAGGGTCATATTGTTGACGTGGTAGGGTCGTACTACTAACGTAGCAAGGTGTTGACTTGGCACATGCAGTGGAACTATTTGGCTTCAACACGTGGTGATGTGATGGACCAATGGTATGGTGCCACATGGCCCAAACATGGGATTTCATGTGGCACCCCTCCGTGGTATACAATTTTTGGGTTGGAGTCTGCGGGGGCGAGCTACCAACCCTCCTGTCATGTAGTTCTTAATCCTATAATGTTCCATTATTATTCTATTCAAGAATTTGTTTGACTTCTCCACTTTCTTTCTAAGATCAACAACTTCAGCTTCTAACTTATGACATGATTCTTCCTTTTCATTTATTTGATCCCTTAATAGTTCCTCTACCCTTTTGGCTTCTTCAATTTGGGTCTTAAGATGGACAATAATTTCAAAACTTTTGCTAATCTCATCATCTACCTTCTTATCTTCTTTTTCATTCTCTAGTCTTGTGATCTCTTCTTCCTTTCCATCTGATTGAGTCTTATTACTCTCTTCTTGTTACTTGAGCATTTCCTTTAACTTCAATATGTTCTTTTGACTCTTCTTAAGAAACTTTCTAGTGTTATCCAAAAGATAGCTATAGTCTATATAATAGTGGTCATTGTTATATTTATATAGACTTCTTTCAATTTTCTCTTGAAGATCCAATAGGTTTTCTTCTACTTCTTCCATGGGATAACAATCAATTGATTTTATCCAAACTACTTCTAGATTTTATTCTTCACTAGTAGAGAAAAATTCAACATCATCACACTTTGAATTGTTGCAATCAAGGGTTCGTGGAGATTCTTTATCTTCATTTGAAATGTATTTAAGATCTTCCACTTTGCCAACATCGTCACATGATTCTTTGCCTTCATTTGAAATGTATTCAAGATCTTCCTCTTTGCCAACATCATCACATGATTCTTTTCCTTCATTTGAAATTCCTTCAAGATCTTCCTCTTTTCCAACATCATCACATTTATAAATAATGCAATCAATATTTTTTGGATATTCTTTACCTTCATTCTTCTTGATGGGGCTATTTTCAAGGTCTTCCTTTTTTCTTTGATATGTACCCTCTAGCTTTAGCCATAGATCCTTTGTGGAAGTGAATTGTCCCATGCTCTCTTTGATAGGACTTGAGAGTCCACTAAGAATGGGCTTGAGAACCAATGCATCATTCTTCTTTCCTTCCCTTTGAGCTTCAAAATTTGACTTGTTCTTCATAGAAACTAATCAACCAATGGCTGTCTTCCAACTACCAGCTCCCATTTCCTTTATATGTACTCTCATCTCTATTCTCCAAGTAGAATAGTTTTCCTCCTCAAGGATTGGGACTTCATCATCCATTTGTGTGTCTATGGATATCCTCCAAGATTTTTAAGGCTTATAGTTAAGGCCCACTCTGATACCGATTGTTGGACACACTGACTACACTGAGAGTGGGGTTGAACAGTGTAGGTATCTTTTTCCCAAAAATTCCCCTTCACAAAGTTCTTAGTTAGGAATCACCATTTACTCATTACTTATTATTGTCATTCATAACCAGTCAAATGTAAATATGCATCAACAACATATAACAACAATATTGCTATAACCCTAAATTGCACTATCCATGCTTACCTGGCATCAGGCCAACTATTGCCCTTCATTGCCAAAACCATGCTGAATAAAACCTTGAAAAACCACTTAAATTAAGCAACCCGCGCCCTAACCTATCACTGGGCGTGTTGGCACGCTTGCTAGCCTTCTACTGCACACATTGGAATGTTGGTTGGCCCACTATAGCCCACGTTTACCTAACAAAGAAAAAAATCAGGAAAGTTTCCGCCGGGACGAAAAGCTTTGGGTTAGTTGACTAGAACTCCCAGCCATGCATGGCCGAGAGTTCGTCTAAAACCATAGTTCCTTCTAGCCTATAAAAGAAGGGGTAGGGGTACTATTCAAAGGAGGAAAAACATAGAAAAGAAACTCTGCCCAATTTCCGAATCCATTTTTTGTCCCAACCCTTTAGCCTTTCCTCAATCTTTAGGAGAATTCAAGCAAAGCAGTTGGAGGACAAAGAAGAGGAGGAGCCCAAGATCAGGATCGAGGAACGGTGGCCGGTCTCTATAATCATTGTAAGTTGATTCATCTTGAAATTAATAAAAAGATACTTTTCCCATCCCAAATGCATGAGTCTTATGTGTTTCATTTGATTTATGTTTAATCTCTAATCCTCTAGTAGAACAATAGAATGCATGCGTAGTTTTGTCTTGATTGCAAGATCGCTTTTTGGAAGGAGCAGCAAGAAGCAAAGGGATAAAGCTCAACGGAAGATCTACACCGACCATCGATAAAACGGTTAGTTGATTCTTCTCATGTTTGCATGTGAAAGAGGATTTTAGGTTGGGGTAGAAGGTTAAAAATCATTTCTTAAGGGTCATGATCTGCATGCAAGTTTAAGACCTAGCTTGTTAGTCTGTAGGGTATAATTTCCCAACAACAGAATTGGCGACTCCACTGGGGAGATTTTACTCTTAGGGTTTCCCGGATTTAGTTAAAGGTTCTTGGGTAGTTCAAAGAAGTAGAGTTTCAGTTTCTTTATTTATTTGTTCTCTGGTAGGTCAAAGCTAGGAGGGAACCTAGTTATCAATACCAGTTTTTCCTTGACTATCGCTTGACATCTTTTCTCGGGACACACAGAGGTACACGCGGCCTGCAGAAGGCCTACACGCATGTAACCCGTGCCCTAACCTTCTACAGCCCGCATTTGAACGCCTGTTATAGTGGTTTCAGTAGCGTGTAGAGTCCAGGAAGCTTAAGAGGTAGTCCCCTCTTCTCTGTCAGAAGTTTACCTTCTCAGGGGGCTTTCTGGATCCTGTCTGGGTCTTGATTGATTTACTGTCTTGCTTTCAGTCTGCCTCATTGTGTTGGTTATTCTTTGCATTTGTTTTCTTTTTGCAAATTTTTCTTTTCTGTTGAGGTAGAAACATCCAAGCCTTTCAGAGACCCTAGTTGTCAATACCAGAGGCCTCTTTCAGGTCTGGGATGCCTGTGTTTGATTTTTTCTTTGGTTTTATACCTACACGCGGGCTGTTTCAGTTCTGCTCGCGGGTACCCACGTGCTATTATAGCTCAGCACGCGGTTGAACACGTGCTGTCTCAGTGACAGTCGCGGGCCTGTCTAGTTGTCTTTCAGCCTGGGTGGGGCAGTCATCCCCTCCTGTGGTGAGAGGTGTTCCTTTTAGGGTTTGGAGTCTAGGGTGCACAGTCAGTAAGTTAGGGCCTCATATCCTTAGCTTGTTTTTTGCTTACTTAATATTTTGATAGGAAAGACAAAAGAAAAATTTGTTGTTTTGTGGTTTTTAGACAAGTGTTAGAGTTGGTGCTTTCTGGATTGCTTTTTTGCATCTCTGCTCTGATTCTTTTGCGATCTGCGCTTTAAACCAGAACTTTATTGTGTTTTCTTGGTTTTTTGCTTGTCGTCATTTTCCCTTTATTACGTCATTTTGCAATTAAATAAAAAATATATATATCTTGTTTCATTTTCTTCTTGGTTTGAAGATTGTGTTGTTGCATCAGTAGCTAGGAATAAGTCTTTTTGCATAAGTTTTTGCAGTGCATTTAGAGTGTAAGTAGCTCACAGATCTGAGCGAAAGTCCTTTATATTTACTGCATGAGATATTAGTGAATTTAAAAAGAAAAGAAGTCTTTCTTGTTGAAAAGTTGTTGGTTTTTGCATTGTTTGTAAAAGTTTTTGTTTCCAAGCATTTCTTGTTCATTTTGCTTTGAGTCTTTTTACACACCATCAGTTTCACTTTCATACCTTGTGACTTAAAAATCCCATTAAAAGAAATGCTAATTAAAAATGATTAGACTTTTTGTTTGTAGGGTACACACACTAGCTCAGGACTAGGGCCTTGGAATAAGTTGGAGAGTAAATTTCTCCAAGGCCACTCAAACCAAACATTGGAGTCTGTCAATAGGGAGTGTAGAATCCCAGTTACAGAAAGTTATCTAGGACCCCCCTCTAACACAGGGGCTAAACACGAGGTCGCGTAAGGAAAGGTAGCGGAGATAACCCCTCCAAAGCTGGACCGAGCATTGTGGAGAACACATATTGAGGATTTGTTAAGGGATTCCGTCATTTGCATTTGCCACAGAGCTTTGTGGGTCTCGAATCCGTTCGAGGTCCTCAGTTGTCTTCCGGACCATTTTCTTTCGATACCCTTGATAGGTTTCGGGCTTGATACCCTGCTCATTGTGGTCTACCCGATTATCGACTGTACCTGCCTGGTGACTATTCACGTGCTGGCAAACTAGTTGCCTATATTTTCTAGGGACATACACGGGTGACTGCGGGGGTATACCACAGTACCTAGGACAGACATCGGGCCACACTTTGTAGAGTATACCCAGAGGGTGCTTCCGTATTCGAGTTTCACTTGCACCTGTAAGTTGCTCTAGTGTTGGTTGCTGTAATTGTTCTTCCAACTAGTTTAGTGCTTGCTTGATTTATCTTCTAGGGGATTTCTTTTAGCGAGTGTTACTGTTTGTTCGTGTAGAATACCTTAGCATGTCGTGAATCTTCTCACACAGTGGAGGATTCAGAGCTCCGCCGGTCATGAAGGCTTCTGGGCTTGCCGCTGGTTATACTGGAGCCACCCCCGCCACCATTGAGGTGGAAGCTAGACCATCAAGGGTCTTTCGAAGCAACTGGGGATTTTGAGCCCTAAAAACTCCCGGAGGAATCGACCACCAATCTTGGATCGGTTGAAACCTCAAACACTGATACTTGGCCAGACATTATTGTGCCAATTCAATTGTACGAACGCCTGTCAGTGCCTAACCCAGTGATGGAACCAAACTCTGTTACTTCAATTGGGAATTCTTCCATTCCCATCACTGTTGCTACCACCGGAGAAGCTTCTCCTAACTTGCCTTTGTCGGCAGTCTGGGCCACCAGTGTCTCGGTTGTGACTACATCGCACAGTGGACCGACCCCGTCTATCACGGCATACACACCTCCTTACACACCTAGTGCGACAGGCCCACCGTTTTCATAGGGTATGCCTAGTTCGGGTACAAGCCCTGTACTCACTTACTCCACTTTACAGACTTTGGGTCTGGGGGCAGGGAGCTCTAACGCTCCCCTGCAAGGTCAGCTTGGGGGAATTCCTATCCCTTTCAATGCTTTTCCTTACGCCGGAGGTCACATCCCTCCTTCGTCCCCTTCGCTTGGTGGACCACATCAGCAGTCCGCCGGGTAGCCTGCACACACGAGTCCATTTGGAGCAGGGAGTCAAGGAACACCTGCGCAAACTCAGCCGGTAGGTTCGTCGCCATTTGTTTGGAACAGGACGTTTGGTAATAACACTTTCGCATCCACTGCTTTCCCAGCTGGGGGCACACCCATTTTTGGACAGTCTACATTGGCACAGGGTACTATTCCTGCACCGGGGGCACATATACCAGGACCTTGGAACTCAGGACAAGGATCTGTTCCTTCCTCTGGAATGTCGATCTGGGGTAATTCTTTTCATAGTCAATGGAACCCCAGACAAACTTCTATGCCTCCCTCGTCGGGACCGGCATGGGGTAATCCTTCCCAAAGTCCGCCAAACATGATGAATGCCCAACATCCTATGTCCTTCATGGGGAATTAGACAATGATGTCTCCTCAGATGTAAAACCCTTACGCTGGTCAGGGCCATGGTTTCTACCAGAACCCCGGCCAGCAGCCAAACTTTTCCTAGCAACCTGGTGCCAGTCAAACTTCAGGACCCCTTTATCCAGGCTATCAGCAGCAACCAAAACTACCATTCTTGGCGACGTTACACTTGCCAGATTTGACACGGTTGTTAAATGATCCTATCTGTCACGATCCCCGTTGGCCCCCTATGCCAACAAAGTTTCCTTCGGACATTCCAAAGTTGGAGTCCAAGCCTAACGAAGATCCAGGTGATCACGTGACTACTTTCCATCTTTGTTGTTCATCGAACTCACTGAAAGATGACTCCATCCAGTTGCGATTGTTTCAACGCACTCTTATTGGGAGTGCCGCGAAATGGTACATAGAGCTTGATCGTTCATGATACTCTTCTTTTGGTGAAATGGTGATGGTCTTCCTTAACCATTTCCAGTTACCTATGAGATACGACGCCGGTACAGAGTTGCTAGCCAATTTCGAGCAGATGACAGCGGACCATATCTTGGATCACATTCGAGAGTGGCGACGCCGAAAGAGTCTTATCAAAGTACCAGTCCCACCAACATTCCTGCTGGAGTGGTTCATTAAGTCCTTGGTCCCACAGTTGTCCAAATACGTCGCCACATCCAGAGTTTTCTCTGAAGAAGATGCCATTATGAGGGCTCAACAGTTTGAGCTCATCTACTCTCAGTCCGGTTTGTTCTACAAAATCTTACCAGATGCACCACGTTCGATACTGGAGAAAACCAGATAGAGAGTCGGACCACATGCCAATGGTATCGTCGGTTCAGCACAAACCAAGCCCGCTGAGAAATTGACAAAACAATTGCAACAATTATCTATACAACACTCAGTGGCCAACCAGACTACTGCTTTGGCTACTCCTCCTACCCAAACGTCGGAAGTACACTCCGTGCAGATGACTAACCCAAAGGCCAACCAGCAGCCTAAAGGGAAGAAAAAAAAACGTAAGAGAGGTAAGGGGGATAAAAAACCAACTGATAATGCTGGCGAGGGCCCCATGGAGAAGAAGAAGGTGAGGTATCCGTGCAACTTGTGTGCAGAATATCACTCGACCCATCTATGCCCTCGACTCGCGGAGGCCTAGAAGCTTGTCACACAGCAATAGCAAGCCGTGTTGACTAATCCCTTTCAGCATGAGCAAAATTTAACTCAAGCCTCTGCGAGTGGCGAAGGGGGCAGCCAAGAAAACTGCCCTCCTCCAAACAATTCGTCTTCTGCGAACGTATATATGGTTAAAAGTGATGCTTTCATAACGACTAGAGCACATGACTATAGCAAACCAAGCGCCCCTGAGAAGGGAAAAGAAGCCGAGATTCCATCTCTTCCTCTACAGATCGAGAAGACGTTGGGTGAAACAATGACATGCATTCCAAAAGATGCGTTTAAGTGAGCTTCTCACAATCCAAATGCAAGGGCCACCCAGAACTACTCTATGGTGGAAGATTTATCACAAACCCCTTGTGCCATGTCTGCTTTGGAGGTCCTCCAAAGTTTCCCT
>JASDQU010685000.1:41118-59538 GCA_032191745.1 Picea mariana | reverse complement strand
CCTAAGCGTCCAATCAAGTCTTTGTTCGAAATCACTGAAGCCTTCAGTCTGATCATCAAGCTTATCAAGTCCATAACCGACGAGCCGTCGAAGACCTCTGGGTAGTGCATTCGTACACTCATATTACACTCCTACCCGAGTTTAAAACATTTTGAAGTTTTTGCTCGAGCTCTGAAGTACAGCCATCAGGACGAATCAGCTTCTGGGAGATGGATACTTTATATGTATATCTTTCTGATTTCGAGATGTAGCTCTGCTGTGTATTATTCATGGCTACTCTTTATAGTTATTTGACATGGATCTACAGTGTATTTGATTGGTAGCCATGGTTCTGATTTATCCCGAGCATGGGTATGCCCACCTAGGTGAGACATTTGATATTTTTTGCAGACGGCACCTCCTGATTCCTAATTCCTGGGCTCACTCATTCAACATATCAGTACAGATTGGTAAAGAATTGGTAATGTATTTCGGCCATGAGATGCTCTTCTGACCTCACACATTAGGGGGCATCTGTTATAACCCTAAATTGCACCACACATGCTTACCTGGCATCAGGCCAACTCATATCCTTTCCTTGCCAAGGCCATGCTGAACAAACTCTTGAAAAACCTCTTAAATCAAGTAACTCGTGCCCTAACCCATTATTGGGCGCGTTGGAACGTTGGCAGGCCTTCTACTGCACGCGTTGGAACGCTGGCTAGACCACTACAACCCGCGTTTACCTAACAAAGCACAAAAACAGGAAATTTGTCGATGGAACGAAAATCTTTGGGTCAGTTAACTGGAACTCCTAGCCATGCATGGCCGAGAGTTCGTCCAAAACCCTAGCTCCTTCTAGCCTATAAAAGAAGGGGTAGGGGTACTATTTGGAGGAAAATCATAGCAAAGAAACTCTTCCCAATTGCCGAATCCGTTTTGTCCCAACCCTTTAGCCTTTCCTCAAGCTTTAGGAGAATTCAAGCAAAGAAGTTGGAGGACAAAGAAGAGGAGGATCCCAGGATCAGGATCAAGGAACGGTGGTCGATCTCTATTATTATTGTAAGTTTATTCATCTTGAGATTAATAAAGAATACTTTTTCCGTCCCAATGCACGAATTTTATATGTTTTGTTCTATTTATGCTTAATCTCTAACCCTCTAGTAGAACAATAGCATGCATGCGTAGTGTTTTGTCTTGATTGCAGGATCATCTTTGAAAGGAGCAGCAGAAGCAAGAGGATAAAGCGCAACGGAGGATCTACATCAAACATCGATAAAAAGGTTAGTAGGTTCTTTCCATGTTTGCATGTGAAAAAGGGTTTTAGGTTTGGGGTAGAAGTTTAAAAGTAATTTCTTAAGGGTCATGATCTGCATGCAAGTTTAAGCCCTAACTTGTTAGTCAGTAGGGTATAATTTCCCCACAACAGTGGGGTATGCACATCAACAACAAGAAAAGCACTCAGTACATCGTTATACCCAAACTTTCGCTCAGTGCAATCTTCAAGTAGTTGTTGCATTACGAACTACACTAGAGCATGCAAAACAAAGGCTACAAAAAATTCACACGCCATTGTTCTTTCACTTGGAAGCTCATGTGTGGCTCTTGCGGTACAAGCACCAATTAAGAGGAAAACATAATCAGTTGTTCCCACTCAAATATGATCCCGACATAGTTTGAGAAAGCATTGGAGATAATGCAGTGAAATTTTCCTCATTTGTTGGAGGAAGCAGGGATGCTTCCGGATCTAAACAGGGAGGAATTGGGCCACCAAAGAGGGTGCTCATCTTCCTCCACCAGTCATCATGAGGATGTATCATAGTTTCCTAGTAAATAATTATCATGTTAGTTTCGTTAGACAGTTAATTAATAAAAATCCTTCATCAATCCAATAAGACAAGGCACTCCATAATTTCTGTTAGAAGGTCAGTTAAGTCAGTCAGTAATAATTGGAAACAACGCTTGTCAGTCAGAAATAAAAACAACATTGGTGTAAACAAAAATTGCCCAGTCTGATAAAAAAGGTGTCTTCTTGCTGAAAATACAATAGATGGTCATTTACTTCTCAATTACAGTATTGTTCTCTTTCATTCTCTGTGTATTTTGTATTGTGTGGCGTTTTATTCTTATATGCCAGTCTATTTTGTTGTTGCATTTTAAATTTTGCATATAGAATTGTGGATCACTATAGTTATAGGACCATTATGATTAGCCCCATTTTAGCCAAGTTGTTTGCAATTATTTTGGAAAAGAATATTAGCACATGGCTAGAAAGCAATGGAAAAAGAGCTAAATGCCAGGTCGGATTTAGGATCTATCATTCAAATATTGACTACCTTGTTATGCTTAGGTTCATTTTGAAGGAGTGTCACAATAATAAAACCAATCTCCTTTGGTGTTTCATTGAATTTAGATAAGATTTTAACTTAGTTCCCAAGATGAACCTTTGGAATAGGTTGGAAGAGCTAAAAGTTCATTTTGAGTTGAGAACTGATGTGATAAGGTTCTATAAGAATGTTATTGAAAATTTTAGGAACATTGAGGGCTAGTTGGAGGAAATTAAATGTAATATAAGAGTCAAGAAAGGTTTTCACATGTCCCCTACCCTTTTTTGTAAGTTTTATACCTTTTACAGTAAAGCAATGGACAAAGATTCTTTATAAAAACATAAAGGAAAACAATAACATTCACACACAGTACTCAAATATTTACCTTTGAAACCATTAACTGGGAAAACCATCAAACCTTAGAACCAAACCTATGTTTTCTCATTGTATTAACTTCAACATTTACAATACAATATATATGATTTCGCAACATCCAAAACTCTAATCTGTTTACCCAGACTAGATTACAACCCTAATTCCTTAACTGGCATTGTATTACAATGGGTCAAAATACCATTGGTTGAAAAAAAACAAAATCATCCCAAGAAAAAAAAATTGAGGGATCTATCCCTACAACCTACTTAGTGCAACTTACAACAGATGGTACTAACTATGTAAAAAATATAACACATTCCCACCAATTTTGGCATATGCATAAACAAGTTAGAAGATTGTTTGGAAGAAGCAAGTTGTGTCATCCCAATTCTCATTGGTATAGTCATCATTCTTCTCCATTAGTTGATGATATTGTTCTTATGGTGAGGATTTCCTTTGATATCGGCAAGAAACTAAGAATCCTCAAGGATTTATGCTCCAGTACAGGTATGATTATTAACACTGACAAAACAAAACTTATGATAATTAAGTTCGAAAAGATCACTTATAATACTTTTGTATATGATAAAAACAACTTGTAGGAAGTGTATTCATACCAATATCTTGAAATCATTATTCATCACAAGCTCAATTGGAACTATAGCATTGAGAAAAGGATAAATGGAGGGTGGAAAGCTTATTATGGGCTTGAAAACAATTATAAATCAACAGACCTTTGGATATGGGATAATAAAAAACTCCTCGTTGAGACTCTCATCACTCCTATTATTTTATATGGATGCTGTAACACCTTGTTTCCCCCGATTTGTAAATATAACTATAATGGCCAAGAGACTATGGAAAACTCAAGATGTGTGAATGTTTGATTTCAGGGAACTTTGTATAAAAGGTCAATGATGTAAATTTTGTTATTTACTAGAAAAATGGATAAGTGTTGCATGACTGCTGGAAGGGGGTGTACTAAGAAAGACCATGTATGCTATGAAAAGAGATGGTGAAGGGGACCAGGAATGGTTGCATTAACCTTCACCAAACCGGTACCTTACTGGATTTAAATTTCTCAGGGCCATAACATTCCTCTGACCCAAAAATGAATTACAGTCAGGCTGGTAGGTGTGAAGACCTCCTCAAGAGTTAATGAGGGGATGGGGCAGAGCACCCATCTGTAAGGCTTCCAGACCTGACCACGGAATGGTAATTTGAGCTACATGAAACCTTGCTGAGACAAGCAAGAAAGAAAGATGTGGTGGAAGGGGGGGAGGAACTGCGAAGAGTGCATAGACGAGAAGCTAAGATCCTAGGTTCAAGGAAGAATGAGGGGATAACCATAATGGTCATAGGAAATGGATGAGAAGGTTATGACACAAGATGATAAACGAGGTCGATCCTCCTTTCTTGGTGTCGTGTAAACCATTTCCAAGATCTTGTGGGAGAAGGAGAGTAACCTTCATCCCTATCTATTTCTGTGTCAGAAGAAGATATTCAATCTCAAGCATCGTGGTCTAGCTCGGGGGTGGCTAGTGGTAAATCCATTAGGAGTGACTGAGCCTATGGTTGGGTGGAAACGGGCACCCCTTCCAGCAGTCACTTCACATTATCTAGTTATGATAAGTGTTTTCATACTCTATGCATTGAATTGGGAATTAATGGTTGCATGCATGTATTTACATATGTATAAATGGTTTTTGTATTGAATGATCAAGTGATGTGTATGTATTCATCCCCTTGAGGACTTATGCTTCTCCTTGATTTTCCATAAGCTCTATTTTAAGCCTTGAAGGTGTTTTTCCTCAGGAAGTTACCTCATAGTTCCAGAGTCGGAGCAAACCTCTTGGCACTGTTACAGTCTCAGTAGTCCCACAAGTTTACCCCACCATGTTTCAGAACTTAAAGTTCTACGGGTTAGGAAGGCCCTTCCTTCAAACCAGTAGCCTGAGAGACCTTAAACTCGCGCCCATGGCCTTAACCAAAGCTCGGCTAAGAGTATATCTCATAGCCTGAGAACCATCAGAAGCTCCATGTGACTTGGGTCTAGGAACCCTACGCTAAGCCCTAAAGGAGATAGATCTTGATGGTTTCAGAGTTTCAGGAGCTCGAAGACCTGGGATGTCAAACTTCACGATAGTCAAAATTACCGGAACTCCCAGAGTGACAAGATCCGTAGAGGAATCAAGAACTGGATAGAGGAGATGAATGTGAGCCATTTATCAGGAGGAAAATCGATCTCAGTTGTCAGATCGACCTAAAGATCCACTGGAGTTAACGGATCAAACACCAGTCGTTCGATTAGATAGATGGTTGGGAATCATTTCGGAGTGTGAAGGCGAAACTAACGGATGCACTAGTTCACAGTATGCAATCAAACAAGGCCATTGATCTCGTTTATATGGAGGATCAACAACCACAATTAAAACGAGTCGGGCGAGCACTTTTCAAATTTTGAAGATTGAACTCTCCGATGAAGAGCGAGAACATTGAGATTCCACAATCGTTTTGAACCGTCGATCTGTGGAAAAATTGGTATTGGTTGGATCTCGACCATGAGATTTGAGGGATGTTGAAAGACGATTAGACCGGAGCGACGAGACGCAGTGATACCATTCATGGTGACGTGGACTTAAGCTTGACGAGCCCCATGCCACCTAGATTCATGTGCATCACCTACCCCATAGAGCCTTTGGAACGTGAAAAGTGTCATCTCGGGTGAGGGAACGTGTCGCCCCTAACCTGTCTACGTGTCAGAACCTGATACATGTCCACCTAGCCAACGTGGTTGGTGAAGGGACTGGAACTCCAAGAGTCCGGGACTTCGGGACTCCGGAGGATTTGGGGTGTAGTATCATAGAGAGTCCAAAGGGACCCGAAGTGTCGAAGTGTCGGAGTAGATCCTAGCCGTTGGCATAGGGAGGAATGTGGCAATATATTTTTAACTCCAGATCATAGACACACCAGAGGAAATGAAGTGTGCTGCTTCGAGAACTCTCGAAGGCCGAAGCGTCGGAGTTCATCGTGATCGTTGAATAGAGGAGGACTTGTGTCAGAAGATCCAATTGATCCGGATTTTATGAGCAGAATGAAATGAATACAGATTATTAAAACATTATTAACACAGAATAAACAAGATACAGTAAAACTGGTTTTCTATTCAATAAGGAAATAAGCTAAAACTATAAAATGTAGTGGAAAACAAGCTTGTTGGAATGTTGGCGGCATATCTCTGAGAAGAGATGTGACGACTGGGCTCATTCGAAAGAAGATGAAAAATGAGGCTATGAAGGCATTTTTACAATAAACAGGAATGTCAAAAACCCTAGACATCCAAAAATCTAACCCTAGGAGATGAAGTGCCAAAATTCATGTGCGCCCCGTTTGGGTAAGTTAGTACATCAACTTCCCCGAGTCGTAACTTTTACATACGATCTTCGTTTTAGGCGCACGATAGCCCATTGGAAAGGTATTGTCAAGAAGATTCATTTTGGGGGCTCAATCAGAGCCTTTGGATATCATTGAGAATCTCTATCCCAAAAAATATTCATTTAGGCCCACAAAATGGCCTCGAAAGTTAAAAATTGCTAAAAATAGTAAATTGCCAAAATTGCCAGAAAATTGTTTTGAGCGAGTTGGAAAAGGTGGGTGGCCACTGATATCCACCTAGATCAATCATCCCTCCTTAGGAATTAATGGTCTCCATTGCATTGAGTTCCCCCATCAGATGAGGAAATTTATGTGGAATTTGGCCCCGAATGAGCCACTTGCCTTGGTGTAGGAGTTTCCCTTCTTTGGCGACTTGATAAAGTTGGATCCTTTGTTGTCGAGTTCCCTTGATATGTGTGTCCACAATATGATCAATGGATTCCTATTTCATGTAGTCATGGTTGATATCTATTGGTTTCAACTGCTTTGTTATCTTTGAGGTTTCCAATAATGGTGGGAAATATGGCCGAAAGAGAGCCATGTTGAAGATTGGGTGCATGCCAAGGAAAGGGGGAATATTGAGCTCAAAATCATTGTCACCCACAACCTTGGTGATGGTGTACCGCCCATAACAGAGTGAGAGAAAGTTTTGATGGGGCCCTGTAAGGTGTTCCTTCTGCAAGTGCAACCAAAATTTTTCTCCCACCTGAAACTTATGTGGCACCCGATGTTGATCATGGTGTTTCTTTTACTTGGAATTAGACTTCTATAGAATATAATGAACTTGTTGGCAAATGTGTTGGATCCGCTCAATGAACTGGGTGGATTTTTCATCTTCTAGTGGAGAAGGGAACTTGTCAGTCGAGGTGGTCACTAGGGTTAGTGCAACATCCATGGGGCCCAATGGTTGGAATCCCAACCCCACCTGAAAGGGGTTGTGGCCAGTTGTGCTATGCAAGGCTCAGTTGTAGCTATGTTGGACATAGGGAAGAATCTCATCCCATGTGCGGGGGTGTTTTGAATTTTACATGCATAGGATATGTATGATCATCTGATTGACGACCTTGGTTTGTCCATCTGTCTAGGGGTGGAAGGAAGTGGATTTGTTGAGCTTGGTATCCAGTAGTGACCAGAGGCTTGACCAAAATGTGTTGAGGAACCAATTGTCATGGTATGAGATAATGGTTTGTGGGATCCCAAAATGTACCCATACTCATTCAAAGAAGATCTTGGAAGTGGCTTCTATTGTGGTGTTCTTCTTGTAGGCGGCTAGAATCACCATCTTGGAAAAGTGATCAACAACCACAAAAACAAAGTCATTTCTCCTCTTGGTGGATGGGAGGCCCGACATGTATTCCATTGAGATGGATTCCCACGGCCTTTCAGGAGTAGGTAGAGGGATGTACAGGCCATGTTTCTTAGTGTTCAGTTTGGCAATAGTGCAGGCAATGCAAGAACTGATATACTTGTCGACATCCTATCAAATTTTTGGCTAGTAGAAATGTTTCTACAACACTTCCACTGTCTTTTTGACACCAAATTGTCCTGCCACCCGACTATAGTGAGCTTCCCAAATAAAATTTTCACGCTCACTTGATGGAATGTAGAGATGGCCCAGATGACACAACAACCCGTATTGAATATGGAAATTATCGAACACTGAGTTGGCCCCCAACATTTGGTAGGTGGTGGAGAAGTCAAGGTCTGTCTCATAGAGGTGGGGCCATTCGGAGGTCTCGTGGCCGCAAGAGTATATCACTGTGGTGAGTTCTACGACTGAAGGTCGACTGCGGCAATCAACAACTCGATTGGTACTTCATGTTTTATACCTGATGTTGAGGTGGAACTATTGTAAGTATGTGGACCACTTCTGATGGCGGTCATTCTGCAATTCTACTTGGGTCTACATGAATTGTAGCGGCTTGTGATCAGTGTGGATGATTGTCTCCTTCCCAAGAATGTAATGTCTCCACTGGCGGCAGGCTTGCACAATGGAGTACATTTATTTTTCATAAGTAGGGTACTTACGGACAACATCTAATAGTGTCTCACTATGATATGCCACATAGTGGCCATGTTGAGTGAGAACGGCACCCACAATATAGTTTGAAGCATCTGTCTTTATCTCAAAGGGATGTTGCAGGTTCGGTAATGAAAGTACGGGGGATGATCACAAATGCTTCTTCAAGTCATTGAAGGTTTATTGTTCAAATAGGCCCCACACAAATGTTTCATTACCACCACCCATGGTTACTTGGCTGAGGGCCCATGCGATACGACAAAATCCCAACACGAACCTGCAATATAAATTGGCAAGGCCCAAGAAGCTCTGAAGTTGAATGAATTTGGTTGGGATTCTCCATTCACAGATGACCTGGATCTTGGTTGGATCCACATGCACACCATGTCGATCAATGATGTAGCCTAAGTAATGGACCCTGTCCATGCCGAAGGAGCATTTTTCCAAGTTTGCATATAGTTTGTGCTGCCGCAGGGTGTGCAGAACCTACTGAATATGTTGCAAGTGATTCACCCAAGTCTTGTTGTAGATGAGGATTTCATCCAGATACACCACTACAAAATTATTGGTGAAAGTTCATAGGATATCATCCATCATCCTCATAAACGTTGTTGGAGCATTTGTCAAACCAAAGGGCATGACCAACCATTCAAAAATACCTTCTTTTGACTTGAAGGGGGTCTTCCATACATCTGTCTATTCTATTGGGACTTGGTGGTAGCCAGACTTCAAACCAATCTTACTGAAGTATTTATCCCCCGTGAGTTGATCAAGGAGGTCATCGATTTGGGGAATCGGGTACCGGTTTCAGACTGTGATTTTATTCAGGATCCGATAATCAATGCATAGTCGCTGGGTCCTGTCTTTCTTCTACATCAACATGATTGGGCTCCCACAACGTGATGAGATGGGAAGTATGTGCCCCTTATGAAGTAGTTCTTGGATCTACCTCTTGATCTCCTCGTTTTCTAACATATAGCAGCGGTAGACTATCCCATTGGGTGGTGGTGCATCTAGGGTCAGATCAATGGGATGCTTGACCTAGCAGTGCAGAGGTACCCCGGTGGGAGAGGAGAAGATATCTGAGTATTCTTCTACGATCTTATCCACTTGCTTCTATTGTGTTGATATATCGGTCATGGAGGCCCTCGATGTGGCTGCGATCTTTCGCTCACTCTGAGAGTGAATCACGAAGAAGACAAATTTCCTAGTCTGAGAGATGACCTTCCTGCATTGCTTGGAAGAGATCAATGAAATAGCACTGAGAGGGACTGCCTCGGGTATCCTGTACAATTTCCTGGTCAAAGTAATAATAACACTACGAGGCCTAGACTCATATACAACATGTCATTTCCATAAATAAGGTTGGCCCAAAATAACATTACAAACTTCGAGAGGAGAAACATCACACAATACCTTGTCTTTGAAGGGCTTGATGTCGTACGATAGTTGACACTGTTGGTTGACAGGAAGATCGCTTCCTTGGCTGAGCCATCCAATGGTGTAGGGTTGTGGGTGTGGAATTTTTGGCAGGGCCAACCGCTTGATGACCTCTTCTGATATGAGGTTCTTCTGGCTACCGCTACCAATGATGAAGTGCAGTGGGGTGCCTTTTACCCACATCTATGAATGGAAGAGGCGCTCGCCTTCTTCTGGCTCGTCTGGTTCACCAGGATGGAGCTTGGTGGTAGAAATGGTTGCAATAGGTTCAACGTTAATGATCTGTCTTCCCCTTTCTAGTTCTGACTCGGAGTCAAAACCCACATCTGATTCATAGGCTTTCACTTCAGTCACCAATGACTGCTTTGAGCGGTAGTCAACAGTGTTATGCCAAGGGATCTTATGGAAGTCACACCACTTCCCGTTATCTTTCTTTGTATTTTCGGTGTCCTTCTTTTCTTGCAGCTTGGAATGGTTGTTTTGATACTGTCCATATTTTCTCGGTCATTTTTTCTATGGGTTGGGGTTGCCCCTTCCTGGATTTTGATGTGAGGGGTTCCCAGCCCCAAATTGTCGTGTCTTTTGTTTGAGCTTTTGCTCAATTTTGACAACATATCGGTAGGTCGCGCCCAAGGATGAGATGTCCAGAAATTCCATTTTGGTTTGGATGTATCTATGCAGAGCACCATATGTCACTCAGAATCTTTGATACCCAGCTCGGTGCACAAGGTATGGAAGATATTTGTAAACTCTAGCACTGCTTGGTCTCTTTCTTACCACAGTGTGGTCCATTTGGTATACAAGTCATGATAACTTCTGACAGGGTAGTATTGTTCTTTAATAGAATCTCTGGAGGATTCTCAGGTGTCCATGGCTGTAAATAATGAGGGTTCCTTCCTCTTGATCACAGAAAGTTTCCCACCAATCTTTGACATGGGGAACGGCTTTGAGGAGTGCAAAAGTAATATTTTCTCTATTCTAAAAGTTATGGACAGAAAAAGACCCTTCTAGTAGATTCAACCACTTGTCTACAGCATCTGCGTCTATCTAACCTTCAAATATAGGAATATAGAAGTTTATTTGTACCTTGAATGGGGCGACGCCTCCACTCGAGGAAGATGTGTCGCTTGTTGGTAGTCGCCGAAGGATTTACGCGAAACTATCCATCATCTCGTTCCTCTTTTGTGTGAGGGCTTCCTCAAGAAAAATTTTGAAAGGATATCATGTTCCGTCATCTTTATTTTCTCCTTCCATGAGAGATCACTTGGGCGTGCGAGAGATTTTTTCCTCAAGAGAAACAAGCTTGAGACCCAATTCTTTGTATCTTGACCTCGTTGGGGACATGCATTAAGACAACAAGGAGCAGACCGCTCTAATACCACTGATCCAGATTTTATGAGAAGAACAAAATGAATATAGATTATTAAAATATTCTTAACACAAAATAACAGAGATACAGTAAAACTGGTTTTCTATTCAATAAGTAAATAAGTTGAAACTATAAAATGTAGCAGAAAACAAACTTGTTGGAATGGTGGCAGCCTATTTCTGAGAAGAGATGTGACGATTGCACTCATTCACAAGAAGATGATTACAATGAGGCTTTAAAGGAGTTTTTACAATAAATAGGAATGTCAAAAACCCTATACATCCAAAAACCTAACCCTAGGATATGAAGCGCCAAAAGTCATGTGGGACCCATTTGGGTAAGTTAGTACATCAACTTTTTGGGGTCGTAACTTTTACATACGATCTTCGTTTTAGGTGCACGAAATCTTGTTGGAAACATATCATCGAGGATATTCATTTTAGGGGCTCAATCAAAGCCTTCTGTTCTGATTGAGAACCTTGATCCCGAAAATCCTTCATTTAGGCCCTCAAAATGGCCCCGGCAGTTAAAAACTGCTAAAAATAGTGAATTTCCAAAATTGCCAGAAAAATGTTTTGAGCGAGTTGGAAAATGTGGGTGGCCACCGATATCCACATGGATCACTGAAAATCCAGAAGGATTTCACTCCATAGGTTTGCATGTGTGAATACTCGAGAACTACCAAAGCTCGGAGTCCCGAAGTGAACTAGGGCTATCAAATTCTCTAAGGACACGCGACGTTGGATTATGAAATTCATAAATTTTCCGCTCCAGAGGATTCGCACAGGGGTTGTCTTGGCACCTGTTGTCCTAGCGTCCGGTCATATCCTAGGTCATATGTGAGTGTATATGGATAGAAGGGGCTAGGCCTGGAATTCAAATTTGAAGTCTGAACGTCGAATTCCCCATTAACCTGTGAGTTAGTCGAGGACCAAGTCCAGCCATTGGATTTGTTGGTGGATGGATTTACGCCATAGAATTAAGAACGATGGAAGTTTTGGGATATCAGAGAACTCAAGGAGAATCATATTGAGTCAGACCCACGTGGAAGCCCTGTGGCCTCGACCAATGAACACCTGAGGAACTTGGGAGAGGTATATCTACCAGCTCTGAGGTCGGTTCTGAGCAGGGAGACCATGGCTGGAAATCTCTGGATGAGCAGGATGGGATAGATACCCCGAATGGAGGTCTTGATTTCTTAAAAAGAATGAAATTTTGAAGCCCCACCATGGGTGTGTTACAACTTGGTATCAGAGCGTGGTTGCAACAATTGGCTTGCTTGGGCTCATGAACGAGTCACATAGGAACCTTATTTAAATGAATTTTAAGGGTGATACCCTATTTTAATTCTCCCTCAAAGAGTCTAGTTAAACTTTTACTACAGAAAAAAACAAAGTTTTCTACTGGGTATGTGTGTAGTTAAGAAAAATGAACTGTGCATTGTCTATGAATTAATAGAACGATGGATAACAGTGAGTTTTTTTCAACACTCAAGCAGTCAGTGAATAGTGGGAAATAAAAAGTATAAAGGATGGTGACGCACCATGAAGTGGGGGATGGCTCCCACAACAGAGATGAATAATTCGACGAGAGGAGGGTGGTAGAGACCCCTCCATATCTAGCTGAAACTGTAAGGAGCCTCATGTTAGAATTACAAAGTTGCAAGGCCGACAACGAGAGACTAATAAAGGATCAAGAAAAACAAACGAATATTAATGCAGACTTTCTGCAGAGCTTATCCGACATACAGAGGAAGTTGCAGCATGGACCTGCAACCAGTCATGTGGACCGACGACATATGAAGATAAGTAAAATTCCACATGAAATACAAAAACGTGGTCCCATAAGTGGCCACACAGGGATAAGTACCTCGAGGAAGGCCCACCCAGGAGGTAGGGGACACTCATCAGGAGAGTCCTCTGGAAAGGAAACTAGCAACTCCAAGGGATCTTCTAGTAGAAAAAATAGCTCACATTCTCAAAGGAAAGGAAAGAAGTGAAAGATTTCCAAAAGTCATGACCCTGAATAATTCAAGAAAGCCAAACCACCCTCTTTCGATGGGGAAATTAAGAAAGGGGAAGAGGAAAAAGCTTGGATTCTTGGTTTAAAGAAGTACTTCAGATTCCATGACTACTCTGAAAACTTGAAGGCTAGAATAACCATCTTCAACCTGAATGGGAAGACTTCCATTTGGTGGGAAGATCATAGGAGTGTGAAAGGAATCCATGAGAAGGAATTATCATGGAAATAGTTTGAGAAATTTTGAGAAACACTTCAAGAAGAAGTATATGTCAGAGAAATACTTTGATGGGAAGACTAAGGAGTTCTATGAACTCAAGTTGGGAAAACTCACCATAGAGGAATATATCAATAAATTCCTTGAGTTGATAATGTATGTACCCTACATAAAGGATGAAAAGGTAAAAATGCAGTGATTTATTAGTGGGTTACCTTAGTCCTACCAGGATGGGATTGATTTTGACGAGCCAAATACCTTAGAAGATACTATCTGGAAGGCAAGGTATTTCTATGAATAGTTTGGAGGTCGAACAGAACCCTGCGAGGACTTGAAGAAGAAGAGTAGCTCAGGATTCAAGAGAAAGGGGTTTAAATCCTCAATATTTAAGAACTATGGGAAGGGCTCTAGGATGAGTCTCCCCACTAAAAGTGTGTATCAACAGAATTTCCCCTCCCATAGTGGAAACAAACCTTTTGGAACAACCCAAGGAAAATCTGATAACCCAAAGCGAGAACCCTTGAAATGTTTGGGTTGTGGAGAAGAACATCTGCTAAGAGATTATCCACATAGACAAAAAAACAACAGGAGAATCTACAACGTCCAAAAAGCTACCATAGTCAATTATGTGGCTAGGAGCATGCCACGGATTTATGCAGCCTTGGATAATAAACAAGTTGACCACCAGGCTTCAGTGGTGGACATGGAAGGTATGATTGCCAACCATTTAGTTTCCATTTTAATTGACCCTGGTTCTAATTTGAGTTATGTGGCCCCTCAGACTGTTGATAAGTGTAAACTACAACCATTTAGACATTTTAAACCATGGTTAGTATAACTAGCCATTGGAACCAAAAGAAAAGTATTATAGGTCATACCATCTTGCCAATTCATTATGGATGGATTTCCCACCCAAGCGACCCTTAACATACTTCCCCTAGGATCTTACAACTTGTTGATTGGTATGGACTAGTTGACTGCTTATAAAACTAAGTTGGATTGTTACCATAAGACTTTATAATGTGTAAATGAAGAAGGGAGAAATATAACCCTCCAAGGGATTCAGAAGCATGTCTTAGTGAGACGAATATCAACCCTTCAAATGAAAAAAAAAATCAGAAAGGGGTGTCCTCTATATGCAATTCAAGAGTTGGAATCTATTGAGGATGACAAACCAAACCTAGAGGAACACCTCATATTAAGAGAGTATAAAGATGTGTTTCTAGAAGAGGTACTGGGTCTACCTTCGAGAAGAGATATTGACTTCTTGATAGAACTTGCACCAGGAGCAGTGCCAGTGTCTAGAACAACCTATAAGATGAGTACACTCGAGCTAGTTGAGCTCAAGCTACAGCTAAAGGAAAAGATGGACAAAGGCTACATCTGGCCCAGTGTGTCTCCATGGGGAGAACCAGTCTTGTTTATGAAGAATAAATATGGCACACTCCGACTGTGCATAGATTATACACAACTCAATACGACAACCATAAAGAAAAAGTACCCTTTACCAAGAATCAATGACTTGTTGGACCAATTAAGGGGTGCTTCCATTTTCTCAAAGATTGACTTAAGGTCTAGATACCACCAATTTTGAATTAAGGATGAAGAAATCCAAAAAACATCCTTCGGGACAAGATATGGTCACAATGAATTTGTGGTGGTGCCATTTGGATTAACCAATGCCCCCGCCAATTTTATGTGCTTGATGAACAATGTACTCAACAAATTTCTAGATAGTTTTGTATTAGTTTTCATTGATGATATCTTAATCTACTCCAAGAACAGAGAGGAGCATGAAGAACATCTTAGACTTTTACTTCAAGTACTAAGATATCATCATCTCTATGCTAAGTTTAGCAAGTGTGACTTTTTCCAGAAGTAAGTACATTACTTGGGCCATGTTATTTTTTAAGAAGGGGTTGCAGTAGACCCTGACAAGATCAGATCTATTGTGGAATGAACTAACCCAAAGGATGTATTTGATATAAAATCCTTTATGGGCTTAGCAGGATATTATAGAAGGTTCATAAAAGGATTTTTTAAGATTGGTTGTCCAATCACTGCCCTCCAGAAAAAGGGGGTTAAATTCACTTGAACATTAGAATGTGAAGAAATATTTCAGGAACTGAAATACCTTCTGACCCATGCACTCATGTTGAATATTGCAGACCCTAATAATGACTTCCTCGTGTGTACAAATTCCTACAAGGAAGGACTCGGAGGAGTCCTTATACAAGAAGGATGTGTAATTTTCTACGAATCTAGAAAATTGAATGAGCATGAAATCAATCATGTGACCCATGATCTAGAGTTGGTTACCATAGTGCATGCTTTAAAAATGTGGATACATTACCTCCTAGGTAGGAGGTTTTTACTTATGACAGACCATTGTGGGTTGAGTCACTTGTTTGATCAACCAAAACTCAATGCCATGAAATCTAGGTGGATGGCTCTCCTTAGTGAGTTTCATTTCGAAATCAAACACATCAAAAGAAAGGAAAATGGGGTGTTCAATGCCCTCAGCAGAAGTGTGAAAATGATTCACCTGGCAGTGGTAAGAACCTATGAAACTGATGTCAGGGAGAGGGTCAGAAATGCGCAAGAGACGAATGCATTTTTCAAGAATGTGACATCATACCTAAAGCAAGAGCCCACAGGGATAAAGTATGAAGGCTATCAGATGCTTGATGAAGGCTTATTGACCTACAAAAATAGATTGTATATTCCAAGTTGTGATGACTTGAAGAGGCTCATAATGGATTAACAACACAAGAGACCATATATTGGTCACCCATGATATCATAAAATGATCATGGCCACTAGGAAACAATTCTATTGTCCTGGATTGAAAAAGGACATAGTTGACTATCTAGCTAAGTGTCTAGAATGCCAGCAAGTTAAGGAAGAACATCGGCACCCATCAGGGTTATTACAGCCTCTACCAATTTCAAAATGGAAATGGGAAACCATCTCCATGGATTTCATCACCAGATTACCAAAATCAGCCAAGCAGAATGATGCCATCATGGTAATGGGGGAAAAATTGAGCAAGTATGCTCACTTCGTTCTTGTCAAGTCAACTTGCAAGGAAATAGATTTTGTGAACATCTTCATGAAGGAGATAGTCATACTGCATGGCATGCCTAGGGAGATCATTTTTGATAGGGATACAAAATTCACTTCAAGATTTTGGAAATCCTTGATGGCTGATTTTGAGACTAAATTGTTGTTTAGCACAACCTATCGCCCCCAAAATGATGGACAGACAGAAAGAGTAAACCAAATATTAGAAGACATGTTAAGGATGCATGTAATTCATCATCATAAGAAGTGGTAAGACTACCTACCATTAGTATAATTTTACTACAACAACGGTTATCAAGAGTCACTAAAGATGAGCCCTTTTGAAGCCCTATATGGTAGATAGTGCAAGATTCCAATCAGCTGGAGTAACCTAGTGGATAGAATTACAATCAGAATGGACATGCTGAAGGAAATGGAACAACAAGTGATTCAGATAAAACAAAATATGAAAATTTCCCAGGATAGACAAAAGAGCTACACCCACAGAAAGAGAACTCCCAGAGAGTTCAAGACAGGAGACCATGTCTATCTCCGAGTTAGGCCCAGGAAGAGTTCCCTGAGAAAGGGAGCTTGTGCCAAGATGGCACCTCGGTATTGTGGACTCTTTGAATTATTATATAGAGTGGGACCTATAGCCTATAGGCTAGCACTCCCTCCCACAGTAAAGGCACATAATTGTTTCCATGTATCATTATTGAATAAATATGTACATGATTCTAATCACATAATTGAATGTTTTGTGATCCACGTGGAGTTGGCAGGAGAATTTCTTCTAGAACCTCAATGCATAATAGATAGGAAGGAAACCCCACTCAAGAACTGAACCATTGCACAGGTCAAGGTGTAGTGGAAACACTTTGGCCTAGATGAGGCTACGTGGGAAATGGAGGATGCCATGAGATAGACATATCCATTTTTGTTCACTTCTATATATACAAATCATGTTGATAGATAGAAAATTGAGGACGATGTTCCTTTAAGGGGGAGGGAATTGTAACACTTTGTTTCCCCCAGTTTGTAAATATAACTATAATGGCCAAGAGACTATGGAAAACTCAAGATGTGTGAATGTTTGATTTAATGGACCTTTGTATAAAATGTCAATGAATATAAATTTTGTTATTTACTAGAAAAATGGATAAGTGTTGCATGATTGTTGGAAGGGAGTTGTACTAAGAAAGACCACGTATGATATGAAAAGAGATGGTGAAGGGGACCATGAATGGTTGCGTTAACCTTCACCAAACCAGTACCTTAATGGATTTAAATTGCTCAGGGCTAGAATAGTCCTCTGACCTAGAAATGAATTACAGTCAAGATGGAAGGTGGGAATACCTCCTCAAGATTTAATGAGGGTATGGGGTAGAGCACCCATCTGTAAGGATTCCAGACCTCACCACGGACTGGGAATTCGAGACACATGCAACCTTGTTGAGACAAGCAAGAAAGGAAGGTGTGGTGTATGGGGGGGAGGAGATGCTAAGAGTGCATAGACGAGAAGATAAGCTCTCAGGTTCAAGGAATAACGATGGGATAAGCGTTCTGGTCATAGGAAATGGCTGAGAAGGTTATGACACAAGATGATAAATGAGTTAGGTCCTCCTTGCTTGGTATCGTGTAAACCATTGCCAAGATCTTGTGGGAGAAGGAGAGTAACCTTCGTCCCTATCTATTTCTGTGTCAAAAGAAGAGATTCAATCTCAAGCATCATGGTCTAGATCAGCGGTGGCTAGTGGTAAATCCATTAGGAGTGACTGAGCCCATGGTTGGGTGGAAATGGGCACCCCTTCCAATAGTCGCTTCACGTTATCTCGTTCTAATAAGTGTTTTCATACTCTATGCATTGAATTGGGAATTAATGGTTACATGCATGTATTTACATATCTATAAATGGTTTATGTATTGAATGATCAAGTGATGTGTATGTATTCATCCCCTTGAGGACTTATGCTTCCACTTGATTTTCCATAAGCTCTAGTTTAACCCTCGAAGTTTTTTTTCCTCAGGAAGTTACCTCACTGTTCCAAGGTCGGATCAAACCTCTTAGCACTGTTACCGTCTCGGTAGTCCCACGAGTTTACCCCACCCTGTTTTAGAACTTAAAGATATGCAGGTTAGGAAGGCACTTACTTCAAACCAGTACCCCGAGAGACCT
>JASDQU010685000.1:17874-30938 GCA_032191745.1 Picea mariana | reverse complement strand
AAATCCAAGTAATCCCTTATCGTCTTAAGGTCCAATAGACTAAATTCGGTCTTAGTGTATGTTAATCAACATCAATAACAAAAATAATGTGTTTCTTTATCTATTAGTTCATCGACATGTAAATTTCATGCTTTCATGTAATTCACATGTCATTGTTTTGTTCATTTACAATGAGCTCAATAGTTCGAATCTCGAGCCTTTGCAAAGGTTTTCAAATCTTTGTTACAACATGATGATAATTGTGGGAGGTTGTTGAAATTGAACAAGACAACCATTGCTAGAGTTGCAAGTCATGCTTGCCAAGCTCTATGCAAATAAATCTTCCGTTCAGATTGATTTTTCTCATTTGCTCCTACCTATGGCCAATTGTTGTTAATTAACTCTCGCATACTATGTGAGAAAGACTAGTTAGTATTTTGTTAATTTTAGGAATGTGATATGGTCATTTTTTTTAATACATAACCTACTCTTCTCCATTTTGGTTGCATCGAGATTGTGTTGGGTAGCTTCCATGTTGAGTTCCATGGCTATAAGGTAGGTTTTTTTGTGTCACATCAATTGGCTTAAGGACTAAAGAGGTTGCTTTATGGATTTTTTTTTGTGTTTGATAATTTTTGTGTTTGGTTCTTCTTACATGGTGACTATAGCTTAAGGATTTGAGTGACTATATGGTCTTCCTCTAAATTCCTTTTTTCCTTCTTTACCTAGTCTTATTTTAAAGTTTTATCTTCCCATTTTTTTTCTAGGTAATATATCTTGAGGAAAACCMCCAGGAACTTCCCCTCATTTTGAGGATGGTACCCAATGTAAACCCTATATTATTTAGGGCACAAGGTCAATTCAACAACATGGCTTGAAGCCATTACAACAATATACTTGTTAAGATGTCAACATGTCACTTTGCAAAAATTAAACCTAGGTGGGGAGGATAACACTCCTCCTCTCAACCACTCGAGTTATACCCAATTGACAAAGTTTTTTCTTCCCTTATTGTCCTAGGGCCCACAATTCTAACCATTTCAACCTTTTAAAATCACTACCCAAATTTGAGCTTCATTGATATTCAGCGATATATAGTTTTTCTTTACCTAATTTAGATTTTGATATTATACCATGCATAAATTGGATATGTGGTTTTCCTTTGCCTAATTTAAATTTTGGATGAAACATCAATATTCTACCCATATTTATTGTGTTAATGAACTATGGTAATATCATTCCAATTGCTTTACAAAGTGTTTGACATGTTTTTTCTTATATTATTCCATATGATTGGACCAAGCATTCATCATTCCAAAATAGGCTTACCCAAGGTCATTAAACCCTCCTCCCTCCTCGTACTTGACAATGGCTTGGTACAAAATTTCAATCATGAAAAAAGTTTATGGACTATTAAATTGGTACTATTATACACATCTATGCTCAACTCATGGCATCTAGGTTAGTGACCGAAGCATTTTTAAGCATTTAATAGGGAGGTAGAAATGTTTTCGTTAGAGAAGGGTCTTTCAAATTTGCATGTAATTGAATTGTGCATGAAAATAAAAGTAGGTTGCTCGTGTTTCTAAATAAGAATTCTCCCTAGTTGGAGGACCATGTTGTTGTTTCTTTTTGGTAGTATTTAACCATTATAGGTTATAAATGAGAAAGAGATTTAGTGGCGAAAAGCAAGGGAAAGAATATAGAAACTATTGATCACTCAATGATCAATTAAAAAGAGTATGTGTGCATGGTGATTTAGAAAATATAAAGATATACATGTGCATCGTGATTTAGAAAATTTAGAAAACAGAAAGAAATTTTCATTTGAGAAGACTATCTCTATTTATTTTTCTATGAGTGTGGTATTTCCACATTTATAATGGAGACATTATTATTTATGTCAAAGCAATCATCTTCCACAAGAATCTCTTGCAAAAGGACAGATCCGAAGTGTTCATGAATGGCCACTAAAACATTATATGTGCACTCGATTATAAACAAGGGTTGCATGGCAATGTAGTCCCTGCTAGGTTGGAATGGGAATAAATGCACGTTGAGGTACATGTGGTATCCATGCAGAGGATGGAAAATATAATAGACCCAACATAGTTGAAGGAAAAAAAAATTAGCATTTACGAATTAGTTTTCTTTGAAATTGATCAAATATGAAAAAAGGACTAGGAAACACACACATTAAACATTCAATTATAACAAACACAATTTCCTAACATCCAGCATAGTTTTCTTTGAAATTTATCAAAAATTAATAATGTATGTTCATGCAGAGGATGAAAAATATAATAGACCCAACATAGTTGAAGGAAAAAAAAAATAGCATTTACGAATCAGTTTTCTTTGAAATTTATCAAATTTGAAAACAAGACCAGGAAACACACACATTAAACATTCAAATATAACGAACACAATTTCCTGACATCCAGCATAGTTTTCTTTGAAATTTACCAAAAATTAATAATGTCTGTTACATATTTCTGGAATCTATTCCATGTTTCTGGAAATTTAAATGTGTTTGTCATATAGACTGGGATTGGGGCTCCCGCGGACCATAAAAAGAAATAAGTACAAGAATTAGGATTGTAGAAAGAAGATCTGCGCGACGGTAGAGAGGAAGACCTAAAAAGAAGAAATTGGAAGTTGTGAGCCTTTGGTTAGATATTTCTATTTAAAGAGGTAGAATAACTAGATTGATAAAGAAAAACAAGATGACATCAGTATAGACTTACTATGAAGCAAATGTGTTTTTGTTGTTGTCGTCCACAGTCGCTGGAATCGTTCCAACCGGTTTGTTGTTCATGAGTTTATACCTAAAGCTTCAAAGTATAATGTCAAGGCATCCAGAAATATAGGAGGTTTTTAGTTTTTGTTTTTTCTACCTATGTTATGTGAGAAAAAGCCCTAAAAATGAATTAACAACATAACAGCTCAGAGGTCATCTTTCGTGTCTAAGTTAAAATTAAAAGCATGGGTGTAATGAGAAAAAAACACAAATCTGTTAACAAAGCAAGGTATCTATTACAAAAGAATATTACTTTGCTACAGGAGAAGAAAATAGAAGATGTAACCTTTAATGAAGCATATAATGTAGCAATCCAATTAACTCACAGGTCTTGTATTTACTAACAGTAAAATAGAGGAAACGTTGTGCGCTATTAAATTACTAAATGAAAAGTAACCACGGTATATGTTGTACTAAATTGCGATCAAGCATTCATCAAGGAGATACATAAAAAGATACTAGAATATGGAAAGACAGAAGAACACATAACTCAAATGAACGAAATGGGGAATCTCTGATCTGAATTTGTATTAATCCCCAAGGAGGAGAGCTTTCTCAATTACATATGGAAAAAATCCAACCTCTCTTTAGTCTTTATCATACCGACAGAAACATATATGAACATGTTACTTCATTGATTCTTTGAAGTAGTCCCTTTTCCTCGCTCAATACATTCCACACATCTGCTTAGAAATTGTACCACTAGTCTAGAAGGTTCTGTCACATATTTTTCCTCAAAAAAATACAACTTCTTTTGTAATTGTGGCAACCTGTCTTCTATCCTTTTATCTTAAGAAATCATTGACTGTAGCTGTAAATTTGGATTTACCATCCATCTATCTATTTGAGCGATGTCAACCTGCTTTAGCTGTGAAATTTCAACTTGAGTTGCCTCTAAGTTTTCTTTGACGTCAATTTGATGCTTTACAATATTGATTTGTCCTAGTATTTCAGAACCATCATCATTTCCGAGGCATAGTGATTCTTTGCTAAGTAAATGGAAGACCTCTTCACAATCCTCTTTTATTTCCTTGGTCCTTATTTTACTCTCAGCTATATTGGCCTCCCATGTCTTTAATATTATATCACCTCTGACCTGTTCTGCAACAGTCAATCTTGGAGTTACAGATATTTATTCTCTAGCCGATGACATGACTGCTTCTTGAAAAGTGATTCGGGTTGTAGTAGCCTCTTTTTATCTAAAACCAATATTGTCCAATGATCGGTTTACTTCCCGAAAATGATTTTGGATGATTCCTACCTTAAAAAAAAGGCTTTGTTGTGCTATTTTCAGTTTCTTTAGCACTTCCAATGCTTGAGCTTGAAACAGTGCTATATCCACAATCATTTTCTCAGTGGAGCTGACCTTGTCTTGTAATTGCTTTACCAACTCATCTTGTTGGATAGTCTGTCTTTCGCTCACTTGCATATTCTTATGCATCTCATCAAGACTAGACTTGAGCAGTTGGATTTCTTGTTTATCACTAGCTCTAGCCTGTTCCAGTCCCTTATTGACTTCATCTCTGATATTCTTTTATGTATTCCTTATTTGATTTTGCAACTAAATGATCATCTGATTCCTCTGTTTCAGTCTTTCTTTCATATTATCAACTGAGAATAGGTTAGTTGTTGCAAAATATCCCAAGGAGCCTACTACCTATGTAGCAAAGTCTTATTCTTACAAATTTTGTCCATACAATAGTACTCTGTGCTTTTTTATCATTGCACCCTCTTTATGGTGCATTTATTTCTTCACCACAACTTTCCTTTTCTTAATGAAAAATAAATCGGAGGGAGGTATCTCTTTGATAGGGATAGGTGTGAGATCTCCTATGAGTATTACCTCTGCATTGGGATTTCCTCTGGTGAATTGCAATGGAGTGAAAACCTGAATGGGGTTGTCGATTTCTATAGATAATTGTTTTCCAGTTCCATCTATAGTTGATTTATCTGATGAAGACAGTGGCCTATCTTCTCCTTGCTTTATTAATGTCTTTGATTGATATTTGATCTGATCATCAGATACCTCTGTCGTCGGGATATCTTTTTTTTTTAGTCGAGATCTCAGATTTCTTTGAGTTTTCCGGGGCTTCTTGTTTGCTAGAGCTTCCAACTTCTAGATTTTGGGTCTCTATTTGCTGTGTAGCAGGAGACATTGGATTTCCCCCTTGTAATACTTTCGGAAGACTACTTCTTCGTTGCTTTTGGAAGTTTTAAAAATCAATCATTTTATCAGGTGATAGAGCTCGAACTTAGTTCAGAACTTCCTGGTAAGATCTCACCCCTTGGAATACTTCGTCCTGAGGGGATTCTTCATGTTCATACTTTTTAATATTGCAACTGGCCATATGGTTACCCGCGACCTTCTGTGGGTTGTTCTTCTTAAATTCAATGTTAACCAGTTTTATTTCTTCTAAGGCCACAGCCTCCACTTTGGAGTGGCTGAAATCCGATAAAGAAAATGCACCAATCTGTAAGGGAAAAGATGGCCATACATTTTTCTGCACTGCTTTGATCTCTTTGCTATCCCACCGAGTACAATTTATTGTGCGACCTCGTGGCACACCAGTTGGTCTGGTAAAAATTGTGGTAAATCATATGGGGGAACTAAGAAACTGAAAACTCTCATATAAGAGAAGTGTTCCTCGATGTACAAGTCTACCACTTTATCCAGCTTAGCCACAACTGTGTCTGAAATTATTGGAGGTGAGTGACCAAAAATAGCAATGTTCATCGGCACCGCTACCCAATTATAGATTTCATAAAATAAATCCTTCACCTTGTCTTCCCAGAGTTTTGAATGATAAATATGAATTGGTTCTGCACTATTTGGAGTCCAACTCCAACCCATCAACAGGAAAGGCATCATGAAACAGATGGTGTCCATGATATAAGATGACATGTAAAATGAAGTTGATTGCCCCTTGGCATTCTTTGTCTGGTATTATGTAATTTCACTAATTAGACTGTCCGACAATATCTTGGCCCAGTCGAAAGAATAACATTCCGCCACTTTGTGTATAATGGGTACCCATGGTAGAAAGAAATGGGTTGTGTTTTCTTTTCCATAAAGTATGCACATCATCATGGCTATATACATGAACTGTGGTTCAAGTGATGAGATTGAGTATATGCCATGAGAATCGGCTCTGAACTTTTCGGGACGTGAGAACCAGTCCTTAATCAAGTCGGCAATATTCTTTTCATATTGATCACACTCCTTCTTGCTAAAATTCTCTAGAAAGCTGGCATTGTAAATGAAGTTTGATGTTGAAGACATTTTATACATCACCTATATGTGTTTCGGTCGAAATGACCCAACAACTACCTTCGGAGCATTGAAAATAGTTCTAGTTGGGATATCCACATGATCCAGTGCCCATTTAATCATGTCATTGTAGGGTAAAAGACTCGGCCTTGTTGCTACCTTATGCATATCTGCCTGAGAAATAGTCTTGTATTTGGTAGATAAGTCTTCCTTTTCGTAGTCGCTTAAATCATCAAGGCAGTTTACCAGCTTGTACTGTAGGATGTTGAATACATTCGTCCAGGTTTTAACTGTGTTTATACTTCTAGGTGAGGTCTCAGAGATAACCTCTAAACTCTGGCCTGAACTCTCACTAGTTTCTTTAGCTGCATTTCGTGGCATCATGGTAGCAGTTCTTAAAAACCTATTATTTGTCATAGAACACGCACATGGTTGAGTATTCCGTTAAGCAAGCACTACCAAAACGTGAATGTAATTTAAAATGGAAAATTCTTTCTTGTCTTAGACGCCTCGGCCTGCATATACCTTCACTGACAATACGTTTAATTCTTTTAATAAAAATATTTGGGCATTAACGCAGGATCTTATTTGAAATCATTTCCCCGGGTTGGTCATTTAATAACATTAATGGTCAATTTTTGTGATTGGCAAAGAAATTTGAAATGACGTGTATAGAAATCAACATAAACTCAACGGTAAAATAAAATTTTTTAATTTTTTTAATAAACCGAGTTTATACGTTAATTAATTATTTTTAACCTTAATCCATTTCGGGGTTTCGGGTCCTGGGTTAACTTATTTCAATTCAAGCTATGATTCCTGAATCGCGAAATCGTGATTGATTAATTGATATTAATCATGTTTAACGTTTATAAATAATCATGATTAATTGATGATTTCGCGACTTCGCACATTGGGGTTTTAAGTTATCATTTGAGGCAGGATTCCTTAAACACGAAGTTGCGATAAGGTTAATTATATTTAATCATTTTAATTGTTTAATTAACTTGATTTAATTCAAGCTCGTTTCGCGACTTCTCATATAGGGACTTTGGAGTTCTTTGTATGTCTAACCATTTGTATTGTGAAACTCTGAAACCCGATACTTTGAAAGTTGTCTTAGTGATTTGACTTTTTAATGAAAGGGAGGCTCCATAACTTGAAAATATTTAGATCATTGGATTAATCAGAAGACTTTATCGACGATAACATCCAAGTACGCACTTATCCTTATTTAAACAAAATGATTTTTTTTTAAGTCTAATGTTTTTAGAAAAATATATATGTTTCAACAAGGTTGTTGCACTTCCTCGATTATGTTTTCCATTCTCTGTTGGAACCATTTTTCAATGTAGCTTCTCATGGGGGCCACGTTGATTTCATCCTGGATTTCTATGTCAAAAAGCTCGTTTTCTAATTTCCTTAGATCCATAGAAATACTATGCAGAGCCTGTTCAATTTCTTCATTGTGTGATGCATAGTCCAGTATCTAGTTCTCGATCTCATCTACAAGATATTCAAGGATGTCATAAAACTTTTCTAAAGACAACCCTGTTAAAATATCAATTTGTTCATCGAAGGCTTATTTGGTCATTGACAAGGATTTGAGGACTAAGTTTGGGTCTTGAACCTCGTTGGTACTTCAGGCTAAGTCTATTTGGGTCAGGTTTCTGAATAATTCTTATTTTTCTGATATGGCTTGTTCACATGATTCGACAATGAGCTGCAGGTTCTTAACTTTCTTTTTCCAACATGCTTTTAATTTTTTGATCTTCTTTGGGGAGGGGAGACCCTCTTGTCTTATTTTCAGATCCAAATTGTTGATGGCATGGTTAGAAAAACGGGTCAGCATTTGTTCATATAAATGTTGATCATTTTTTTAAATTCGTCTGCAAATGTTTGTGCAAATCATTTTCCCTCTTTCGAAAGGAAGCTATATTTTGCGATGTTTACCAAGATTCAGTAACTAGCTACATTCTTTTCTTGTTGTTATTCTCTACAAGGGCTCTACACGATGCGAGGAGGCTGGAGGATACTTTTAACTTGGCTATAGGGGTAGCAGGCATAGTTTTTGCTAAAGAACTGGAAAACTCTGGGGTAGCAATGAAAGCCTCCTCAAATTAATTGACGCAGTCTTTCAGTCCAGCATTCTCTGCTTCAATTCCTACAATGGAATCATCAAGAGAATCACTAGTTGCACGGTGAAATAGGGACATTTGGGATGACCGCATTTTCCTAAAGTTAATCTTTGTACGGGATCTTCCTTTCTTATTTGTTACATCTCTCTTTTCAATTACCATATTTTTAGATTCGCTGTCAAAAACAATGCTCTGGAATATGAAGGATTCATCTTCATCAAAAATGTCGGTCTCAGCTATTTCCATTGCGGCACTATGGTTCATCGCGTCTATGGATGGGCCAACTTTGTACATGTGATCAGTTTCAATTTCAAGTTGCATCTGTTCACTTTCAATTTCGGGTTCGTCCGCCTGTCCTACAATATTTTTTCTCTTCTTCGTCAGGGGAACTTTGTGAGAACTATCAATTTTTGTGCAAGGAGGGTTCTTATATCCTCCTCCATTTGAAGATTTATGGGTTTCTCTCTTACTAGAGTGGGTCGTTGAAGCGATGCTCTGTGATGTTGTGCTCTTGGGAGTGTTGATGGGGGACTGGACACTCTTCTCACCGGATACTTTTCCCTGTTGTCTGTACAATTCAGTCGCGCTTTGCAATGTCTCTACGTCGCAATTGCCAGAAGCAGAATTTTTTCCATCACTGTGTCTGTCTTCGATCAGGTGTCTATGGATAAAAGAGTTGCTAAAGCCAACTGCTAGTAAATTTTCTCGAAAAATCCCATTAGGTTCGAACCCTTTTACCTTTCAACATATGTTAGGTTCAAGTTCTTGAAATTTCCTGTGAATTTTTCAATCTTGTTGACATTTCTGCACACGAAGTCCCTGACTTTCTAGGGCAGAGGAATGAACTGGTTTTTTCTCTTCTCATGGAAAAAATGAAGCCAGTGGTTGTATTTCCTTGTTATTTTTGTAACAAACAACTTGTCTATGATGTGGCATGGAAGGAAAGTAGGATTTTCCTTGGAGCCAAAGACCATTAGTACACTGTGATTTTTCTTTTGTTCAAGTGTCCCCTTCCTATTAAAAAACTTGGTTGCTTGGCCATACATCTGGGGAGCATCCTTCCATAACAATAAATCTTTGAAAACTGATACAAAGTCATTAAAAACTTCATAAAAACAATGGGAGGCCTTGTGCCTCCACAGGGCCTGGTACCAGAATGTTACTGGGTCGAATCCACAGTTTATTTTCTTGGAAAGAGACAGCTTTGGAAATGAACAACAATGCACTATTGCGAAAATCAAGTAGAATGACATATAAAAAAAAATTGATTCTTTGATTCATGACAGTTGGGAACATATTTCAATGGAAATTAGCTTCCCCCAATCGAAAATGAATTGTTCCTTGACTATGAAGTACAAAATATAAATAACTATATGGGAAATGTTTTCCATGGATTCATGTCTCATTATTCTTGTAAACAGCCAAGCAATTTCTCGGAATGGATTTTTAAAGGAACTTACCTACAACTTTGTGGTATCTTCAGGAACTGGTGTCGGGTCTTCGAGGAACTCGACTAAGATGTCAAACCCATTATCATGTTTTTCTAGGAGCTTCTTGCATTCTTGTCCTCTGAAAGTTAGTGTTAGCTCCGGCAATTTTAACATCTTGTGGAAGACCTGAGGTGACAAAGAAACAAGAGAATGGTCGTGCAGTGGAATAATTCTTTGGCTTGAAATATATTTTTTGGTGCACCAAGAGACCATGTCCTTACAGTCAAAAACCTCAGGGACGCAGCCTACACGAGTGATTCCAAAGGTCCAAATCACTTTGTTCTAGGTGGAACCGGATGAATAGTAAGAGTATGCCCTGGACCACTGAAAGTTCTAGTCCTGACATCCAAAGATATTCATTGTATCTCCACAAAACTGTTGTTGACTTGCTGCCATAAGTTTAAAAGAATGTTTGTTTTCTCCAGACGATGATTGAAATGAAAAGTTGGAAAGGATAATATAACGCTGCACAAATATTGGTCCAATGCATGTGAAACGGAGATCTCCTCGAGACTTTTGCTCATTAATGACAATTTCGACGGCTATTGCATGGTGTGTTGTTAACATTAAAGATTTGTAATTGCACACATAGAAGTGCGAACATGGTGGATATGGAAATAAGTGATTAACCATTGGATATTTATTGAACAGGACAACGCGACGACCCGTGTTTGAGATGAAAAATCAGAAGGGACAATATAACTCTCTACAAATATTGGTTTAATGTGTATTAATGGGAGATCTCCTCAAGCGTTTCGCTCATTAATGAGAATATTGGCAGTTCCTGCATGGTGAGTTGTTAGCATGAAAGGTTACTAATTGCATATTAATAAATAAGTATGAAGGTTGCAGGGACAAGAAAGAGCAGTTAAGGAGTGTCTAATTATCGAAAGTGGTCGCGCGGGCTTCAAAATAGAGTTTCAAGGTACAACTGTTGGAGGCGAGGGCACGAGGGTCAAATTGTATGTCTCGGAAGTTTTTGAGTGAAATACGCATAACACTGAAGAGCGTATGACAGAACAGTCCAAAGGGAAATTTGTATATAGCAGAAGTCCAAGTAATGTTTGCAGGACACAAAAAAATGGAGGTGCAAACGTGACCCCGCCTATCCGGGAACCCGCAATCGAAAAAGTGGCTCAAGTATGGAATAGAGAAACGGCTAGGCAGATTCATTTTCACTAATATATTGAAACTTGTAATATATATTGCATTGTGTGGCAAGATATTTTATGCATGTCTCTGGGTAGAAAAGAGAAAATAAGAGAAGATAAATTAATTTAAATTCAAGGAGTCGAGATTTAATTAAATTTCATTCTCTTGTCTATGCTTTTGCTTTTTAACGGTGGTCTGTATGGTTGTTGCATGATGAACTAGTAGCATTAAACCTTGGTTGGGCATAGTAGACAATGCCTAATAATCAGATATTTTGTGAACCCGCCAATCCAAGGAACCACGAAAGAGATTCCATGAAATGTGCAAGTATGGAAAGTCGTCGAATGGGCTTCAGAATTAGGGTGTAAATGGCTCCCCAGGAGACGTGACTTCCCGAGGGTCAAATTGTATGTCTCGAAAATTGAATTCAAAATGTGTACCATGGAAGAGGGGATGGTATGGGATTCTGGTGGTCAATTTGTATACGGCAGACCCTTTCGGTCATTAATGACATGTTTAAGGTTCATGCACAATGAAGTGATAGAATTAAAGCTTGCCAATTGCATTTCCAAAGAGAAGTAAGAAGGTGGTGGGGGCAGGAAACAACAAGTAAGGAATGGCTAATTATCGAAAGTGGTTGGTGACGCTTTGAAATAGGGCTACAAGATACAACCAACAGAGGTGAGGGCCCGAGGGTCAAATTGTATCTCTCGAAAGTGTTGACCACAGAACGTGTAACATAGAAGAGGGAATGATGATGCATTCCTGCGGACAAACTGTATATCGAAGAACTTCGGGTATTGTTTTCTAGTCATGGAACATTGGAAACACAATCCTGAGGCCGCCAGTCCAGGAACCTGCAATCGAAAAAACATAAGGGCAGACTCGATACACAGTAAATGTATAATGTCATGGAGATACAACCAAATTGGGGCTAGGTATTGAAAGGTACAGTGGACAGTTGGGCTCATGATGGGGCATTTCAGCGGACAAATTGTATATCACGAAACTCCAAGAACTGTTTGCAAGTTGCGGAAGATTCCAAACACAATTTTGAGGCCGTCAATCCTGGAACCCGCAATCCAAAAAGTGTCCGAGTATGGAATAGGGAAATACTGGCCCGAACTTGTTTTTTCTAATATATTGAAATTTGTAATAGCTTTTCCATTAGCTGGCAAGATCTTCTTTGCATGTTTTTGGATACGTTATGTAGGGATGGTTAGTCCTCGAGACTTCTACTTATTAATGATGATCCTTACAGTTGTTGCCTGATGACGTTTTAGTATTAAACTTTTGGTGTTGCATATATTGAAATAAGTATGAGGATGGCCGGAACATGAAACAATGACTAGGAATTGGATATTTCGTGAACCCGCCAACATGAGGATCCAAAATAGGGTGACAAGGTCTCCCCAGAAGACGTGAGGCCTAGACGGTCAAATTGGATGGTCAAATTGTATCGCTAAGAACATTTGAATGCATAAGCTGTAACACGGAAGAGAGGACGATGTCAGAATCTGGTAATCAAATTGTTTCGTACCAGTGTGTTCAGTTGTCACTAGTAAGAGCATAATTAATGTATACTAGTAAGGAACGGAAGTTAGTGGGGATGGAAGGCAGCAATAGATACTTTGAAACATTTGTGAACCATCATAGAGTGAATCTTGAGAGTTCAAGGAGTCTGCAGTGGAATTGTAGATCACAAAAGTTTTGAGTGCAAGATGTATATCACAGAACAAGAAGTAGCAGAGTTCGAAAGCCCCAACCCGGCAACCGCGGCCACAAAATTGGCTAAGTATGGAAAGGAACAGCGGTCGGTCGGATTCGTCATGTGAAGATATATATGAAGATGAAGATATGTCATCTTGCCAACGCTGGAACCCACGATCATAGAAAGGTGACTAAACGGTAGTCAATTTGTATATAACAGAGGACCAAGTCCCAATTGTTTCGTACCAGTGTGTTTAGTTGTCACTAGTAAGAGCATAATTAATGTATATTAGGAAGGACGGGAAGTTAGTGGGGATGGAAGGCAGAGAAAGATACTTTGAAACATTTGTGAACCATGGTAGAGTGAATCTTGTTAGTTCGAGGAGTCTGCGATGGAATTGTAGATCACAGAAATTTTGAGTGCAAGATGTATATCATGGAACAAGAAGCAGCAAAGTTCGAAAGCGCCAACTCGAAAACCGCGGCCATAAAATTGGCTAAGTATGGAAAGGAATAGCGGTCGGTCA
>JASDQU010684999.1:28144-43054 GCA_032191745.1 Picea mariana | reverse complement strand
CATGGATCTTTTTGGAAATAATATTAAAATATTATTTCCTAAGCTTAAGCCCCTAGGCTCATCACTCAGCCCCTTTCCCACCTTCCAGCCCCTAGTTCCTTGCCCACTCTGTGGACACTCAGTCCCCCATCAGTCTTTCATCGTGGTCGGTCTGCACCTGGCGATGTTTATATTTTATTGATGATTCTGCATACCTACAATACATCAGGAGGCTCCCGGTCTTCTACACTTAGGCTCCCTGGCCTAACAAACACATAAGCCTATCAGCTTATACAAAACTCGGCTCACCATCCTATAGAACAGGTTTTACAATTCATTTCATTTCATTTCATGTTTTGCAACGGGGCTCGGCCTTGGGGACACTACAGTTCATATCGACAAGGCCTATGCACATGCCTATTTTGAATCCATTTCGAGAACTTTGTGTTTTAGGCCTTCCTTGACCCATTTTGGTCCTGAGATCCAATTTTGGATCACACCTCCCCACCAAAGACCTTTTGGTCCTCCAAAAGGTTACTGATCAGTGATTAAGTGTTGGATAGGCCAACCCACTTGTTCTCTGTCTTTAAACTTTGTCCTATGCACCTGTCTCATCAAGATCAACTATAAACAATCATGATAACTGACATCATATTGTTAACCATTTGTACCCTATCACATCTTACTGAAGCCACTATCATCCATGTTGACAACATTACTAATTATAACATCAGAAATATGAATACAAATGAGCTAATATGTTTGTAATACTTGGATGACATTAGCTTATCTTGAAGCAAAGTGTGATTGATCTTCCATTCTACAATCATCTCATGTTCTTGCTTAAGATCCATTACTTGATTTGAAACAATTATAGGTGTGTTTCTTGCATGAGACGCCTTTCTTAATTGTTCCATTGTTTGAAGAGATTGATTTTCCTTCAAATCATGAGCATGTACCACATATTCTTTGCCTGCTTTGATTAAGTGATATTGATTCTTTTCCCTGTAGAAGATTGCTTTACGATCATACAAGTAAGGACTACCTAAGACTATTCCACATTCATCGAGTGGCACCACATCACATGTTACCTCATCCACAAACTTAGATGAAATTGCAAACTTTAATGTGCATTGCTTTGTTATGTGCAATTTATGATTGTTGCTTATCCATTTAAGTGAGTAAGGCTTATGATGCTTCTGAGTGTTTAATCCCAATTGCTTAACCAATTCCTCTGAAATCAAGTTAGATTAAGATCCTCTATATATCAATGTGTCAACCTTAGTATCAGGGATGATTTTAAGGATGGATTTTTTTTTTAAATGTAGAAACCTTGGCGAATCTTTCTAATCCTTCATATGCCAACTACAAAGGTTTGGCGATATTTTTTTAAAAATATTCAAATTTATAAGGATTTTATATAGTTTTTATAAAATTTTGGCGATTTTTAAGGTAAAAGAATTTTATCCTATAGAATTTGGGCGAATCATTTTTAAAATAGCGAATCTCGTTTTTGGAAAAACCATGGAAAATTAGCCCATGAGAGAAATTTAGCCCCTAAAATCATCCATGCTTAGTATGCCTCATTATGACCCTTATGTGAAACAATTTACTTCTAGAATCAAATCCATCACCATTAATTTTACCTGCCAAACCAACCTATGAGACTTTATATTCATCACCCGAATCTGATCCCAAGTCTATTGGTCGTGTTGTTGTTGCAACTATTTTCCTACCTTTCCTTTCTTTGAACCACTTTGGTCTCTTCTCGAGATGCAATTGCCAACAATGGTCCTCATCATGCCCTTCTTTCTTTCAATGCTTGCAAGAGGGCTTCTCTTCCTTTCTTGCCAATAAGTTTTCCTTCTTGCCATTCCACTTCCTTTTGTCCTCTTCCCTTGAAGACGATTCCCCTGATACACCAACTCCTATTTTCCCTGCCTCAATGTATGTTGCTTGAACATAAACCTCATCAAGATTAGTAGATACAAACATAAATACAGTGTTACAAATATGTGCAGGTAAACCTCCTATATACTTCGTAAGAGTTTCTTGGGTATGTAAAGAAATATCTAACATTAATGCCATCTTACGAAAACCATCTATGTATTCTTGCATTGTTTGTTCTTTTCTTAGTTTAAGACCTTCCCATTCAATTAAAGCCTTCTATTTATAACATAAAGGATATAATTTCTTTCTAAGTGCAGAAATAAAACTTTGCCATGATGGAAATACATTACCCACTTGTTTCGTGCCATTTTGCAACTTTCTTTGCCACCAGATGAGTGTTGTGCCTGCAAGTCTAAGTGATGCCAAATTAATTTGAGTTGCCTCATCCTTGATTTGTTGCACACTACAATAAACCTCCATCTGTCTAACCCAGTTATCAATCCTCTCTGCATTGACTTCACCATCATACATAGGTAATTCAAATTTCACATCAAGTTTCAGTAAAGGCATATCTTGTTTATGTTTATGGGAATGTTTTCTTGTAGTGGATTTAGAACTTGAAATTGAAGAAGAAGGAGAAGAAGGAGGTGAATGAGGAATTTGAGGTGGATCCTCTCCTTCTTTTGACCTTTGAAGATTTACCTAGATTCGATCTCTTCCATTCCAAGTAATCCTCATATAGAACCTTCATCATCTCTGACATGGTGAAGAAAGTCTTTCGAAACTCTTTCTCCTCATTAGAAAATCCCTCTTCTAATGCCATATTCTCTCTTTGATAAGTTCTCTTTCTCAACCCAATCAATGGATTCTCTTCAACAAGCTCACCTTCACCACAATTCATCTTTTCCCTGGTAATCATGCAAACTCAAAAACCAACCATCAACCAGCTCTGATACCACTTGATCCAAAAGATCTTTTAAACGACAATGGTTGAGCTATTTTGCATGAGTTATTTTACCATTTAGGAAACTAATGAAAGAGGAAGAATTATTAATGAAACATGGAATCCATATAAACATATAAATATATGGAAATAAGCATATAAAAACAACAAACCATAACAAGAGAAGTTGATAATGGAGTTCGACAATCTCGCCTATGTCTCCGAGCCTTTGTCTCAGTGGGTGAGGCTTTATTATTTCTGTTAAAATATTTAAAAGTACATCATAACAGTGTCAAAAAGGTTACAAACTGATCTAGTCTTATTCCACCAGATCTGAAGAACCCAACAAAACTGACCACACTGAAATTGGATGAACAGAGCTCCCAGAAATGTCCCACAAAGGTGCTCTCCTCAATGGCTTCCCTGTATAAAAATGTCTTTGGCTTGGAAATTCTTCAGCATTTCTTTACTCTGAACCTCCTCCTTGGGCTTCAAGAACCTCTAGTTTATATAGGCTAGGAGTGGGTAACAACCTCCCAACTTCTCCCCAAGATCTTGCCTAAAAAAGGGCCCAATACCCTCCAATATTGGCCAAAATCTCTCAAAACCTGCTGAATAAATCAATAAAAATCTTATTACAAGGTATAAAACCCCAAAATGGAAAATATGTAGGGAGCAACCCCTTTTTCGTGAGCCCCTATCACCTAGGTGCCTCCCATGTGGCCCTAATCCTACTGGAGCGCTGGTCTATCCCTTAAGCCCCTCTGATTCTGGGTCTTGATCATATGGTTGGCCCATGTGGCCTCGAGATTACTTTCCACGCACAAACTATTAGACTAGCCTGGCCCCTGGTCTAGCGCCCTGGTTGGTGGGATAGCCCGATCAACCGGGCGTTAACTGTGTATATCTGCGATAAGCATTGGAGGTTCGGGTCTTGAGGCGTGGTCGCATATTGTTGTTTCAAACCGTGTGCTGACTTGAGTGGTAAGGACCGCGCGCCATTAAAAAAGGAGTGGTCACATAGTATGGGCGTATGGTTAAGTTTTAAACCAAGGGTTGGGGCCAAGCCCCGACCCTTTCTGTGCCCAAACGATTCACCATGCAACTTTAACACAATACGACGCCAACACTTGTTAAGAAACACTATGTAGGCAGGCTGGTAGCCCGACCTACGTGAAAAATCGACCGCCCATGGAGGTCACGGGGTCAACCCCCATGGACCCTCAAACAATCTTTTACATCAACAAACACTGACCAATGGAGGGGTGCCATGTGGCAGCCCAAGATTGGGCCACGTGGCACCATGCTATTCACCCAAAATAAGAACACGTCATCCAACAACTCGTCCAACTATCTTCCCACATGTCTTCCCAGTCAACGTCCACTGTACTTGCCACGTCAGCCTGTAGTCCAGTCATCTGCCACGTGTCGTATGACTGTACATACCTGCCACGTCAACCGTATGGACATGCCACATGTCACCCTTGTAGTGGTGACACATGTCACACTTTGATTTGTCCACCCGTACCTTCCATGTTAGTTGTACGACCGTACGACTTGTATAGTCAGCTGCCTCTTCATCACTGTACGGACTGTACAATCAACATTTTGTTTACCTATTTGACGAAATGAACAAACCGCGATATCTTGAGCATACCATGTCCGTTTGAGCCCGTTCAAGTTGCGTTGGGTTTGTATCGATGACGCCTACATACACGTTCGTTTTGAAGCCATTCTGAGCACTTTGATTTTTAGGCCTTTCTAGACCCATTTTGGTCCCGAGATCCAATTCTGGATCATTGATACATGGAGAGTTTCTAGTTGCAAAGAGGATGTGTTTTCTACTCTCATTGTTGATCAACAATTGGAAATGATTGGGACAACCATGGTTGCAATGATTGATTGTCTTATTGTACCCAACTAATTTTCCAACTATTTATTGTGTACAAAAAGGTTTGATCCTTTTCAAGTTTGGATAGAATATTTTTGTAAAAGTGTGGATTTGTAAAGGTTTGAATATTCATCGCTACTTTTCATAAACATAATGGCTGAAATCCTAGCCTATTTATAGATGGAATTGATAGTGGCATTGTTTTGGTTTATAATGAAACACAACGGACGAGTTCATCTCCTTGATAGGACACTTGGGTGGCTGAATTGAAATTATTCTTTTAACTGATAGTTTGAGTCTTGCATTGGTTATGGTAGGTGTTTCATATCTAAATTAGTTCAATCTTTGAAACTAACAACTGATTTCATGTTTAGAAAAGTAGTTTTAGCAAAAAAAATGAGTGTTTTTTTTTATAACAATTGGTAGGTTGGAATAGTTAGTGCATATAATAAAATGTAGGACATTATTTATGTTGAGTTACTTTTGTAAATCTAATATTATCCCAAGTTAGAATCTTACATTTGAGAGAAAATTATGAAGTATCTGAAATAGTCTTGTGTTTAGGGTCTAAGTTTTCATGAGGTCAAGTTTTCATGAGGTCAAATGTATAGAGTTTTGTATATACGATATGGTCATCCTATGTGACCATTAATTATTAAGTATTAGTGTCTTAAGTACAATTTTTTTGACAAAACATTTTTAGTTTGTCCCTCATATCTAGAAGATGAGAAACATTGGTAACATTTTTTGACATGACCTTTTTATGGAAATTTTCTCTTGTATTTTGTAGATGTACATGAATGAAGGATAAATACTTCAAAGTACCTATTTGGATGCTTGTAGATCACATTAGTAGGAAATTTATCTTTGAAAGGGAAAAGCATTCGCTGCAAGGATGAAACACCAATTAACATCACGAAGTGAGAAACACTATTGATTGTTAGTGTAAATGGATTCATAGGTTTTATGATGATGGTTTCACATGCATGAGGAGTCTCAAGTTATAATATTCAAATAACAACTTCCAATGTAGACATATATCCTCTCATAGTGTAAAGGGATTACATAATTATTGTGCATGAATGGCAAATAATTATGTAAAAGATGATTAAATTATCAGATTGAATTTTGGATCATTCATCATGAATAACATTAGTGTACAATAAGGTATTGAATTTCACAGGTTAATGTTGGGGGCATGGGATGATATGAGTAATGTTTTAGTTTGTATGAGTCTTACATTTAAATGAAGGTTGTTCGTGGGTCAAGAATTACATGTTGTGGGGTCAAGAATTGGGGTTAAGAATTACATGTTGTGGGGTCAAGAACTACATGTTGTCTGTGGGGTCAACAATTACATGCAAATACAAATTGAGGAAGATCGATAAATTAATTGATGGGTACACGTTTTTCGAATTGTCGTGGATGATATGAATGCACAAGTTAATGCATATGCCATTGGATTTTTCTTTTCATGGAGATTTCGAGGTTCTAAGTGTCCAGTAAGGGGAATATTATTGAGGGGAATATTATCACCATATGGAGTTGGTGTTATCGCTCAAAATTAAGTCATGGTTTTTGTGGCTTATAACATGGGAAGTAGCTACATTTCAGTTTAAAAGGGTTTAGAAATCTCGAAATTTTGCCAAAAAATAGCTATGTCTAGATCATCCAACAAAAGTGAGTCATTATGTTTAACAATCATGTGCTTGATGAATAGACAATCAAGGATCTTTCTAGGATACCAAAAAGGTGGTAGATTACATTAACAAGCAAGCAAGGGTCGTCACTCACTCAGTCAAATCCGTTCATGTGTATTAAAGAATATCTTTAATGAAATTAGATATTGATAAATACCTCTCACAATCCTCTTTTTGAACACCCTCCCAATACATCTTTTTAATAAAAATAACCCACATTTTTAATATATATCCTTGTTTTAACCAAATACCCATTTTTATAGACCCCAATACCTATAAACCCCCTCTTACTCAACATCCTTCAATATCTACAATATATTGACTTTATTTTTCACAATTTAAACTTCTTTATGAATGAACATGATAAAATATCGGTTAACAAGTTTAAGTCCAGTGTTTCATACACAATCCATCATTTTCTTCTTCTTTCTATGTTTCAGGTTTGAAAATTGATTCCACAATCATCTTTCTTATGTTCCAGGTTTGAAAATTAATTCCACAATCATCTTTCTTATTAAGTCAACTAGTTTCTATGTTTATAGTGGATTCATCTTTTAATCCCCTAGATGTATGACCTTAATATGAGAAAAAAACCGTAGTCTTGAGAGTTCCTTGATTCTGATTGTAAATGGAATGAGTTAAGCTTTGTTGTAGGATTATTGTTATTAATATATTTACTTTTTTTCAATAATAATTATGTTATTGAAAGAGTTTATTAGTCCCTGCCCTTCGGGCTGGAGACTATAGTAATCAATTTTTCATCTTCCTATTAGTTTGGCATGAAAATCAATGACGTCTTACTTTTTAACTTAAAGTTTCATAATAGTTATGTGATTGAAAGAGTTTATTAGTTCATGTCTGGGCACGAAAACCAATGATGTCTTACTTTTTAACCAAAAGTTTCATAATAGTTATGTGATTGAAAGAGTTTATTAGTCCCTGCCCTGTTTTATTAGTCCCTGCCCTTCGAGCTCGATTTTTCATTTTCCTATTAGTTTGACATGAAAACCAATTAGTTTGGCATAAAAACCAATGACGTCTGACTTTTTAACCTAAAGTTTCATATGAATTATATCGTTTAAGTTGAAATTTTATCCACTTTATTCTAAGTTTTGAGTGTGTTCTCTTATTTGGCCTCTTCCTGAAGTAAAGATGGACAATATCTTAGTCTATCTTTCTTTGGACTCACACATTTAGGTAGTGTTTTTCCTTGATCAAAGTAATGCTAGAAATTATTCTAGCATTACTACTTCACATGAAATGTTTGTTGCGATAAATAGTTCATAGACCCTGTTTCATTTGTTATTTATTGCTTTGATCTGCCATGTTTGTTGCGATAAATAGTTCATAGACCCTGTTTCATTTGTTATTTATTGCTTTGATCTGCCACTGGTGTATTGCTTTGATCTACCACTGCCACCTACACCAGCATGCAAACCAACACCGCCATGCAAACCTTTTACTTCTCCATTCTTTAGAAAAACACCTAGTCTGAAAAGCACCTGGTCTGTCAAGCACCTGGTCTGTCTGTGAAGCAGATTGTGCTTCTGTTTTAATGGTGCACCGCGTGTTACCTATGCCTCTGCTGTAATCAGGGTGTTACCTAGGCCTCGGGATGTTATCTAGGCCTCTGTTGTAATGGTGCACCGCCGTTTTCCTGCAGCCTCCAGAATCTCCCAAAATTGCTGGTGTAGCCTTCAGAATTGCCAAAATTTCTCTCAGAATTGTTCACACATGTGTTAGCTCCAACAGAAAGATAATCCCTCCCCCCCATCTATTCAAGATGTTCTTCTATATGAATAAGCGGTTAAAAGATAGGACAAGTTTCATTGGTAAGTTAGCTATATGTAAATCAATAAATTATTTTTAAATTCATTATCTCCTTCTATAGTCATAGTTTTCTGGAAAAAAATTAACATGTAATAGAGAAATATCTGAGTCATAATTAAAATTAATAGAGAAATATTTGAATGACTTACAATTTTTTTGATCAGTTTTGTTGAGGCAGTCGAGTCACGGAGGTAAGCAAGATATGATGAATAATTGAAGGTGATACTTCACAAAGGCAGTGAAGCAGATAAGCGATGGCTTAGAGAATCTTGTCATGTTGATGTAGAAACCATTAACTGAGCTCTTAAAACCTGCAAAAATTGCTCATTAAGCTTCAACACATTTCATCTTGGAGTCCTACATTTGTGTGGGATGATGCCATTGAAAAAAGAGGATCTCTACATCTGAATATTATACATAGGTTTTTCTCTTAACTGGCTTATGAACAGTAACTGTAAAGAATTAGATTTGGCTTTGCTTTTGTTACGATCATTCAGCCAAGGTTTTGGACATAGATCTAGTGGGAGTCTTACCTCAGCTTCCTCGGTAGCTTTATGACATAGATCTAGCAGGATTCTTACCTCAGCGTCCTTAGCAGCTTTATGGGCAACATAAAAAAACTTCATTATAGCTGAAGTGATGTGCTCTCACGAGAATGAACGTCGAAACCCAACGTGACTAATACCTACAACAGGAGCACTTTCAAGCACAGATGAAGTAGTCCGAACGACCTTCCCACCTGACGTACGCCTGAGCTCAATCTCAGACCGCAAACCTACAATTTTTAATCAACCTGTGTAATGCACAATCTGTTTTCCTATCCTATGGATTTTTTACCGGCTTATTCTGCATACAGAATAAAATTAGAGAATGCCTTTGTTGCGGGGTCACCTGCCCTTCCCTCCGTATCTGTTTTGTTTTCTTAGGTAAACTGATTATTCAATGGGCAGTCTCGAGACCGACCACCGTATCTGTTGTCTTTTTACGCCGAAAGGCTAAAATTAGAGAATGCCTTTGTTGCGGGGTCACCTGCCCTTCCCTCCGTATCTGTTTTTTTTTTCTTAGGTAAACTGATTATTCAATGGGCAGTCTCGAGACCGACCACCGTATCTGTTGTCTTTTTACGCCGAAAGGTTAAAATTAGAGAATGCCTTTGTTGCGGGGTCACCTGCCCTTCCCTCCATATCTGTGTTTTTTTCTTAGGTAAATTGATTATTCAATGGGCAGTGTCGAGACCGATCATATCCGTTGTCTTTTTACGTCGAAAGGCCTATACCTATTGGAGATGAGCATAATTAATGATCTTTTAATCTTAAATTTTAATTTGATGATCATGCATTGAAGATGCTGGCATATTCTTAGTCCTCCAAAATCAATGAATCAGATTTATTGTTGATAATTTTTTTGCATTTATAAATGCATCTGTTAACCTGTTTACTTTTTAACATTTATCTAATCATATTAAGAAATTACTGTAACATCATATGATTGCCACGTTTAAATGATTAACTTTTGGAATTCTTCAACTGTCCATACATGGCTGAAATGTGGAGGGTTTGTTTTCTGTATGGGATTTAGCCACTATTTGTGTAATGGATTGGAAAGTTCACAGTTTCTTCATGCATGGGCCCTGGAGTTTTCACTGATTTTTTTTAACGCGAAAGTTTTTATTTATCGATCGTTCGATGTTCACCAGCCACGAGTTAGCGGCTGTGCTAGTTCTTAGGTAAATTGATTATTCAATCGACAGTCTTGAGATCGACCATAAATCAATCTCGTAGGTAAATCAATAGGAGTGTCAGTCTCGCTAGAAACCCGCAGCTCGACCTTGAGTTTGGCGTGGAATTCTTTCCTAGCTGAGCACATGGTATGAAAGATAGAAGGCCACCTAACTATCGATTTCCCTGCACTACCAGGTGTAATGGCATTCTGGCCCAACTGAGCAGTGATGGATTTTCCGTGCAATGAAGAGACGAGTCTCTTCCCTAGGAGCATGCTTTCCACGTACTTCCCATGCAAAGACTGGGCACCTTTGACTCCAACAACGTGGAAGGACTGGGCACCCTCAGATGGACACCCGTCCGCTCATTCCAAGTCACTGACACACCCATCTTCCCCTTCCAGGTCGCTAAGCACCTTTACTTTTGGTGTAATGTTATATTCATGAGAATAATTTAGATAAACTTTGGGCTATGTTTTGGAAATTTGGCATATCGTACCTTGCAGAGACAAGCAACAAAGTCCAGGATTTATGTCAATCCTTCTCTCTCTTGGGTACAGAAAGAGTAAACCTTGGGTTAGGTATGCACCTTGTATTACTTGTATTAGTACTCATGTTATATTTACTGCTATAATGGTCCATAGAATGACATATACGCTCCACCGCGAGCCCTGCTTAGATTCAGGTCCTAGAGCTGCTTTTTCCATTTTACCTTCCTTTCTCAGCGTTGGGTATCTCCTTACCAAAAAGGCACGTAAAAAATTCAATAACATCTTGTAGTATTCTCGTCCTCCTTTCCATGGGTTGAATGGATTCTTGGTATAAGACATTACAAGTTTGATAGAAAACAATTTTAATTAAAGGAAAATGGTTAGGTGGGGGTTGTATATTTTGGTTACGTGTATGTGTGAGGGGAGGGAAAACAAAAACACTAATAAAGCATATAATAGCGGTTTGGAAAACAAGGGCACAATCCTCTACATAGGCACTATTTCCTAGATGCTGGAAAAAACATGGGTATGTGGACATTGAGGCGATGGTACCAGAGATATGTATATATATATATAAAAGTTCCTAACTACGATTTCGACATGATTTCTAGCATACAAATTAGGTAAGGATCAAATCAAGTAGGATCAAATCAAGGATCATTGCAATTAACACTTACCTTTATAAGACCTCGTAGATGGGTAATGATAATATCCTTTTGAAAGGAAGATTTTAACAAATTCACATTATAAGTTGACAAAGATTTGTGCCATAAATTTCACCTTAACTTTGACAGAATTGAAGAGAGCAGCAGATTACACACAAACACAGCTTGTATTATATCTTCCTAGACACAACACAAAACACATATATAAAGCTGGATGCAGATCCAACTAACTCCACTCTTGGAGGGATAGGTTGAGAGAATATCTCAACATCCTCCTACAAATCTTCAAACCAATCTCCAACTCAACATAATGCATTAATGAAGCATTATCTCTAACAAACTTGTGGCCTAAGGTCAAAGTGGACAATTTTCGGGACTTCAAGTGAACTCGTAATCTTTTAATGAATTTGCCAAACATAAGTCTCATTGTCTATTCTCCAACAGTGTCATAATCTGCAAATGAAGTAGAAATTATAATGAATTTGTCAAACTTAAATCTTAGTTTATATTAAAAACAGTGTTATGATCTACAGATGAAATGCCAATTTTAGTAGTCTTTTCAAGGCAATCATTTTTCTTGACAGGGAACAAGACACATTATGAAAAAATATAAGACCCTGCCCGTTTTATTTAATTCACAGATTTACTATTTCAATAATCATGCCAATTTTAGTAGTCTTTTCAAGGCAATCATTTTTCTTGACAGGGAACAAGACACATTATGAAAAAATATAAGACCCTGCCCGTTTTATTTAATTCACAGATTTACTATTTCAATAATCTCGACAGGTGGTCTTGCTCGACTAAGGTAATGATAAAGATCACGTGAAAGAATATTTTAACAAATTTTAATTACAAACCCTGTCGACGAATTTTTGAATAGTTCAAGACAACGCATTATTGAATAGTTCTAGAGAGAATTATATTAAGCCATAGGTCTATTGAATTGATGAAGTGACGTCTTACTGGTCATGTGGGGTCAAGAGCTTTCTCTCTACAATGTGCGAACCATTTTCGTATAGCATCGTGCTCAGATGTTTGAGAGGGTTCAATAACTACATGATTTTTCATACCTTCCTGCCTCCAAACAGTTTCTTTCTTAATCTAATGATATTTCATACCTTCCTGCCTCCAGACATTTTCTTTCTTAATCTAATCCCAATGATTGTGCTATGTCCATGATAATGGCAGGGGAAGGTTATAGTTTCTTTCTTAATCTAATCCCAATGGTCGTGCTATGTCCATGATAATGGAAGGGGAGGGAAGGTTTCATCAAGTCATGAAAATTCCGATGAAAGAGAGATTAATGTTGGGAAGCATCGTATATAGAGAAAGCCATAAAGACAATGAAGTTAAGATGATAAAGCCAAGATGCAAGTCTCGTTACCTAAACCAATCGCCAAGAAGAATGAATGTTTAAGTCAAGGAACCAACTAGCAACAATCCTTATCGTTCAGTTGGTTGCGTTCATCGTTGGTAAGAATAGTGTACATTGTATCCGTATGTGTCCTCACTTAGTATAACAATCAACACACATAATCATCCTGTTTCAGAGAGAATATGTGTATCATTGCTTATATATGATGCGCTCGTGTAACTTCAATGAGTGTTTCAATTCTAGTGAGTAGTTATAATACTTCATCTTACTTAATCTAAATAGTGACTAGCTGCTAATGACTAGCCCTATGAATCTTCATACTTCCTATCCCTTCTTCCTCTACAAGCCCTATCTTTTCATATTGATACTTCCTATCCCTTTCTTTACTAGCCCTCTGAATACGAAGACTTAGTCTCCCTCCCTCTCACGACAACTCTATCTAATATAGGTTAGGCCACTTTGTCTAACTGATACCCTTATTATCTTAATGAATCCAGGCTGCTCTACCCTTATGATACTATCACAATGCTCGTGTTATGTCCATGATAATAAGATTTTGTACAACTTTTGTAGTTTTACTTCCGTGAGCCTCCTTTTCCACAACATTTGTAGTTTGCCTTCTGTGAGCCTCCTTTTCCAGCACACAATATAATTCGAATAACTATGCAAGCAAGAAAACAAAGTTGGCAGGTTCAACAAAAGCATGTAAAAGACTTCCTCTATCAGCAGGGAAGCCACTTGGACACAAAGAAAAATCACCTTAATACGAATACATGCATGATGGATGCATTAACCTTTTCCAGCCATGGATCCAAATACAACTTTGGAGATCTTTTGTTTCATGATTTAATGGAGACTACCCTAATTTGGCTAGTCATTTTGACCTTCCTCCTTACACTCTACGTGAGATCATATTGGTTTCTAATGGTGTATGGAGGTTGAAGCCTTTGTGTTACTTTTTTTATGGTGTTAGAGGGTGGTATGCTCTATGCTATCTTTTAGTATTTAGAAGCTTCAATCATTTGGTTGGATGCAACTCTCCTATGCCTCATCATACGAGGCTCATGCCCATCCAAACAAGGTCCAAACTTTGCATGGTATGTATATTAGGGTTATGTGGTTAGTAAGGAAGGTATCTTATCTTTCCCTTGTGCTTGTGGGTGGAAGCTATTAAGGGAGGTCGAATCTACCATGGATTTGGTATAAATGACACCAATTCTAAATGAAATGGGAAAGGTAAGATCTAAACATGGATGAAACAATCATTTCTTTCTCATTGTATAATGTTTGCATGGTTTTATGTGGATTTATAACTAGGGGTAGCATTGTATGTGTGTTTCTTTTTTCCATTTAATCATCCATTACCATTTAATGTCCAATTTAATTATGGCCAAGAACCCTTATTTTCCAAGTCTCTCTCTCATCATTTTAAAATTTGTTAGATGTAGAATCCAATCTCTACTTCAATTTACACATTATATCTTGTTTATGATTATTATATATGGAGTTACACAACCCCATGCATATTGTCCATGCATATTGTTGGATGAGCTAGGCTCGTGGTATATGCATATAAACAAAATCCCTTGAGGCTCAAAATTGAACCATTCTTGGCTTATACTTGACATTTGGCAAGACCTATTGGGTCAAACTCAATCTTCCTTTCAAAGGTCCTCCCCCTAGTTCAACTTCCTTTCCACTTGTATTTATAAGCCCCCCTTTTTTTTTGTTTCCTCACTATGTTGGTAGCATGTTTGAAGGTAATTTCAACCTAAGTATGAGTGGATTATGTATGGTTTTGATGGTTGTTCATCAATATTTTAAGTGGCATGTTATTAGGATTGAAATGTGCATATAATCATAGTGGATTTTTTCCCTTGATCGTCGAGTTAGGGGCCATGCAATAGGGGCCATGCATGATGGGTAAAATAATGGTGTCCATACAATAGGGGCCATGCATGATGGGTAAAATAATGGTGTTATTCTTTTTCTGATGCTTGCATAAACAACCAAATTATGTTAAAATATTTATAGGGTACTCCCTTGAATAGTTTGAAACCTCAAGTATATATGTCAAGCTTGCTATTAGGCTATATATGCTAGCGCTAATAGTGTTGTTTGTGACATTAGAATCCATGTGAAATTTTGTTTGAAGCTTGGTATGAGCTTTCTTTAAGAGATTGGAAACCAAGTTCTATCACTACTTTGGAATCATGTTAATTAAGATTGTATACATTAGATTTTAATAAATAGTTTTTATAATGAATATACTGTTTTCATTACATTCTTCCATGCAAAAGAAATGGAATTTGGGTGATTTTTGGTGAATGTTTGAAGAAGATTTCTTTTTTTTTACAACTTAGTCTATGAGCTAGTTATCCACCCAATATATATTATGATGGTAGATTTGGTGTTTGTATTAA
>JASDQU010684999.1:6752-21526 GCA_032191745.1 Picea mariana | reverse complement strand
AGTCACTCCTCAGCCTCTACGGGCATACAATTAAATAGAAAAATCCATATTCTAATTAGAAACATCCATATTCTAATTTAGAAAAATCCATATTCTAATTTAGATGGATTAGTTACAATGGATTATGATCTAAATTTCTATTCACGGGTGAGTTTGTTGTCACCGTTTTCAACAAAAACTTCATATGAAACGTCAAATTCCAGGCTTGATCTCAATCAGAAGAAATCTGTAACTCAAACTTAGTTCATGCCACTGATTGATTTCCTCATTTGTATTAAAAAATTTAAAACTACCGTGTTTGAAGCTGGATGAGGTGGTCGGTATAAAGTTGACAGGATAGTTGTTGAGATTCATTTCTTACTTCAGTCCAGTAGCTGTTTTCTCGCTCACGTTATGTTTTCATTCGTCGTTTTATCTTTTACATTATGTTTTCATTTGGCATTTTTGGGGTAACTTTATCTGGTCTTGAATATTTCTGATCGTTTTATGATATTCTCATGTATTTTTTCAGCCGTTGTCTATCTGTTTTAGGGTTTTGTATTTTTTTTAGAATCTTGTTACATAAATTTATATGAAATCATAATTTTTTGTTTTTCAAAAATGTATTTAAACTTAAAAATGGATTTAGGAGGTTGAAAAACTTTGAGGCATTTTAATTATACAGAATTAACTACTCAAATCTATATATCTAATAATTTTTGTAGAATTTCAGGGAAATATTACTTGAAAATATCCATAAACGTAAAACAGTTAAACTACAATCTTTTTATCACAGAAGAGTTACCCACATCAAAATTGGAATCTCAAAACTAAACTATCCTTTAAATTTGACAGTTTTAACACTTCCAAATCTGTTTTTACATTTTAATTAGGAATATTTTTACAATTTTAACTAGGAATGTTAACCCCTTGGAATTTTTTTTAATTATATTTAACAGACAAATGGTCTCATGACGAGGAATGTTAACTGTTTGGAAAAAAAATAATTGTATTTGACGAGAAATGTTAACTGTTTAGAAAAAAATTAATTGTATTTGACAAACAAATGGTCTCATGGTCAGCAATTTATTTTTCAAATTCCATTATTAATGGACATTGATGATATTATTTACATAATTTTTAATTTGTAAATTTATGACAAAGAATATTAATGTTTAAAAAACAATTAATTGTATTTAACAGAAAAATGATTTCATGACAAACAATTTACCCTTCAAATTCCATCCCTAGTATTGATGATATTATTTACATGGTTCTTAATTTGTGAACTTATGATTTTATGATTGTATTGGCATTTTGATCGACGTTTGGCCTTCGTCCTCATCAACGGAGAAAGGATATGTAACAGAAAACCATCCTCAAGTAGCGTGATAGGCGAAAAGGGTCGACAATATTTGATATTGATTGATCTTTTGTAGATCAGACATTAAGTGCAGAGAGCATTCACGATAGAGTATTCTTCCTGCTGAGGTTATCATTGGGCCATTAGTGTTTTAAGAAATTTTGTCATCCTATATTTTGTAATCCACCCCTTTTCTCATCTCTACAGTTCTACTTGAATGTTTTACTGGCTTTGTACTTTGTATATTTAGATAGTGGTATCGACTGGCTTTGTATATTGAGATAGTGGTAGTCTATTAGTTTTTTTAATTAAAAAAAAAAAAACACTCTTTTGAGATATGAGAATTTTTAGATTTAAGAATGAATAAAGCTGTTATTTGGATTTTTGGATTTATAAACATTTTGAGTGGACACTTCATGTATCATATATTTACTTCAAGAATTTTTTATGAAGAGTTTTTGATGATAAGTGGAGTGTTCATTTAAAACTTTGGACCCTTCAAATTTCTTACACAGTTATAAATTCAAAAATCCAAATAGCAACATTATGATGAAGTGTGAAAACTTACACACTTTGAAATTAATAAAGTATTCATGGATGTTTGTAAGTCTTAAATCACATCATTATTAAGTTGAGGTTGAGTGTGTTTATAGTGAACAACATCACACTAACAAGCCTCTGGCTTGGAATTTTGTTGCACTAGAAATAAGAGTTAAACAACCATGCACAGTTGATGTTCAACATTATCTATCTTTTAAAAGTTGATTAGTTTTTATTTTTTTTCTCAAACACTTTAGTTCTTAGTGTTGAGAAGTATGAGGCAAGTGAGGATCTTAGTGTTGAGAAGTATGAGGAAAGTGAGGATAAAAGCTTAGAATTTCATAGTGACTAGAAGCTAGAAGGAGGTGTATGTTGTTGGGAAAAACACCCTACGGACTAGCAAATAGAGTTCAGACTTTGCATGCAGATATGACCGAATAGAAATTACTTTCCACCTTCATCCCTATATTTAAATCCCCTTTTCTCAGTAAATGCATGGAAAGATCAACCTACCTCGTTACCGGTGTTTGATGTCGATCCTCCGTTGTGCTTGATTACTTATTCGCAATGCTCCTTCCAAACATGACCTACATTCAAGACAAACAACAACTATACATGCATGCTACTTCTATACTAACGGGTTAGAACTCAAACATAAACTAATCAAACCATAGAAAGTTCATGAATTGGGACAAGAAAAACATTCTCTTTATTACTAAAAATGAGTCAACTTACAAAAGTTGAGATCGGCCACTGCTCCTTGAACTTGATCCTAGGCTCCTCTTCTTCTTTCCTTCCACTGCTTTGCTTTAAATCTCCTTTGGCATTAGGAAAGGCTAAAGGGTTGGAACAATGGAATACGTAAATGGGCAGAGTTTCTTTGCTATATTTTTTCCTCCTCCAAATGGTACCCCTACCCCTTCTTTTATAGTCCAGAAAGAGCTAGGTTTTTGGACGAACCCTTGGCCATGCATGGCCGAGAGTTTCAGTTAACTCACCCATAGCTTTTTGTTTCGTCGACAACTTTCCTTTTTTCGTGCTTTTGTAGGTACACGCGGGCTATTGTGAGTCAGCCAACATGTACACGCGTGCAGTAATGGGTTAGGGCGCGTGGGCCTTTACACAAGAGGATTTTCAAAGAGTTGTTAAACAGAGTTTTGGCAAAGAAGGGATATGAGTTGGCCTGATGCCAGGTAAGCATGTGTGGTGCAATTTAGGGTTATAACAGATGCCCTCTAATGTGTGAGGTCATAAGAGCATCTGATGGCCGAAATACATTACCAATATTTATTGATGTGTCGAATGATTGAGCCCAAGGATCAGGAACCAGGAGGTGTCGTCTGCAAAATAACAAATGTCTCACTGAGGCGGGCATACCCATGCTCGGAATAAAATAGAACCATGGCTAACAATCAAATACACTGTAGATCCATGTCAAATAACTATAAAGAGTAGCTGCGAACAATACACAGCGGAGCTACATCTTGAAATCAGAAAGATATAGATATAGAGTATCCATCTTCCAGAAGCTGATTCGACCTGATGGCTGGACTTCAGAGCTCGAGCAACAACTTCAAAATATTCCAAAACTCGGGTAGGAGTGTAATATGAGTGTACAACTACACTACCCAGAGGTCTTCGACGACTCATCGGTCATGGACGTGATAATCTTGATGATCGGATTGAAGGTTTCAGTGATTTCGAACAAGGACTTGATTGGACATTCAGGATGGCTGGGTATGCGGACAAGAGACATATTGCAAAGGGGCCAACTCAGGATTAGTGACAAACTTCCCTTGGACAATAGCACGACAAGTGATGAGACTCAGGCATCATGTATGTTAATCATAAGTCTACGAAGCAGGAGTCAAAACAAACTCTCCATATGTTTGGAAGAATAACCAAACGGTGGAGGACGCAACTCTATATAGCGAGAAAAACTTCCTAAGGTCGTACTACATCCCATAGTCTGATGATCAAATAGACATATGTGCTTTATCCAAGGGCGACTCATTATGCTGTCAATAAAGAAAATACTTTTCCCATCCTCTTTTTGGGGTATATTTGATTTTTTTGTTCTTTTCGATAATTTTGGAAAAAGAATAAAGGAATAGTACGTTACAATGGAGGAACGAGTATTGCAAACATACAAGCTCAAGGCACAAGGACAAGACTGATGTTCTGGTAAAATGATACTCAGGAAAAATCCTCCGGCGACCAAAGGTGGTAAGACGCAGAAGCAAACTGTCACAAGGTTGGTGGATAAGGTATGCAAATGCGGTTGATAAAACACACAATGGTAACGTCCTTCAATGTAAGTTTAACAAGACCAAAGAAGGTAAGATTGGTGGTTTTTCATATTTAGAGAGTCTGAAAAAACATAAAAGGAGACTCCATTCGGGTACCTTTTTCAAATATAGTCTAGTCGATTCGAAAAAAGGGTAAACTAGCACTGATAAGACGTCAATTCAAAACCATTTTAATGAGTGTGATAAAGACAAGATCACTCGGCCATTTTTTTTGTTTTTAAGGAGTTTGAAAAAAGCTTAACTATGGACTCCGTCAGGAATATTCTTCTGGACCAATTTAATGAGTGTGAAAGAATAAGGTTACTCGACGATCTTTTCAATTTTAGGGAGTCTGAAAAGAGCTTAACTATGGACTCCGTCAGGAATATTCTTCTGGACCAATTTAGTGGGTGTGAAAGAATAAGGTCACTCAGCGATATTTTCAATTTTAGGGAGTCTGAAAAGAGCTTAACTATGGACTCCGTGGGGGTTTCTTTTTCGTAAGTTTAGTCCCTCAGGCCCGAAAAAGGGATAAAATTATACCTGAGAGTACTCTTCTAAAGAACGAAAGTTCCATAGAGTATACCTTTGTTCGTACAGTTGACTGTCCGGACCGAAAAAGGGGTAAACTACCGCTGGACAGACGTGACTTCAAATTTCAGTTTAATGAGCGTGAAAGGCCACAAGATCGCTCAACAATCTTTTCATGTTTAGAGGGTCTGAAAAGGGCTTAAAAGGAGACCCGTTTAAGGAACGTTCTTCTGGACCAATTGAATGAGTGTGAAGAAACAAGGTCACTCGGCAAGATTTTCATCTTTAAGGAGTCTAAAAAGGGCTTAAAGAAGACTCCATAATGGTTACTTTTCTCAGTTAATCTGAACGAGATCAAAAAACATAAATGCAGTCTCACCGGATGTTTCTTTTGGATCTCAAAGCGAGCTTGAAAAACAACAAAGTTAGCTCATGATAGACTTTTTGTGGGTCGATGTCGGGTATCTCCTCGTAGACCAGGCAAAAACATCGCGAAATTCTTTAAAAAGATCTGTATAGAGTTGAATCTCTCTGAGGGAGCAGTCAGCTCCGACGAAAACATTCTCCACGATGCTAGGGTTTCGGGAGATATTGATCGGTATAGTTTCAGCGATAGTTGTCATATTTCCCTCAGCATAAACCTCATGTGTAGCTAAGGGATTAATAGGACAAAACCGATTTCCCATCATAGTCATGGTGAATTCTCCTGCTTCAATTCAGCTTAACTCTGGGAGGAATTATGATCTATGATGAAGATTTTTCGAAGGTTTGTCTGGACTAGTCATTGCTTCGATTACTGCTTCGTCAGAGGGCAAGACTAAGTCTAACGAATCGATGTTGGCGAGAGAACCCTGAGCCCAAATAGGCTCTAGAAGTGGATTTAACTCTTGTGCAGGAGTTGGATTAGTGTTAGTTGAAGCTTGCTGGACTAAAGAGTATGCTACTTCAGTGGCGGACAAGGGCATGGACATACCCGAGTGCCCTGTCTCATCCATCATGGTTGATGGGGAAGGAAGTATCCACGGGTCATTGAAGTAAGTCGTGCGGAATGACGAAACCTGAAAAATCTCAACTTTATGATGATTGGATATAAATTTGATATCACCTTGAGGGGGCGGGTAATCAAAGGTACCCATCAAGGATGGGCACAAACCAACCCCTACGTTAACAACACCTGGATGAGGATTATCAATCATTGGGACCATGGATGCCCCCAGTGAAGGGTCAGGTCTGGAGAAAGACAATTGATCTATGGTCACTATCCGACCCTCATGTGGAAACAACAAGACCCAGAAAACTGTAGCGACCACAGCTTGCATAGCATAAGTCCAACTCCTTCCTAACAAAAGATTATAGTCGAGGGGAGCGTCGACTACTTCTACCTTGATGCACACGGTCTTTCCTCCTAACTGCACGGGGAAAGAAGGAATGATACCATGTGGTCGGAATGAATGACCATTGAAAGCAGTGAGGAGAGTAGGTGATGGAGACAAAATGGGCTGGCCGATGGCCTTCCAACATGCTAATGACATAACGCATGTTGAGGCGCCCTCATCCACTACCGTGCAGAAAATATTCCTTGTAAATGTTTTCGTGGGATGAGCCACTACTATCTGAAACGCTACGTGGTAAGGCAAATGAGGTTTTAAGTCGGTTGTATCTAGCATGATTGTACCCGGATTACAAGTCTCGGTAGATCCTAAAGCTGTTAACAAAGCTTTCCTCTGGGAAGGGAAACTCTGGAGGACCTCCAAGGCAGACATCGCACAAGGGGTTTGTGATAAATCTTCCAACACAGAGTAGTTCTGGGCGGCCCTTGTGTTATGGTTGTGAGAAGCTCTTTTGGACGCTTCTTTGGGGATGCGTGTCATTGTTTCTCCCAACGTTTTCTTAATCTGTAGAGGAAGAGATGGGAGTTCAGCTTCTTTTCCCTTCTCGAAAGTGCTTGGTTGACTATAGGCATGTTATCTAGTTGATAGAAAAGCATCACCTTTCACCATATATACATTTGTGGGGTTGTTCAAAGACGGAGGGGGTCCTTGACTACCCCCTTTCGTGCTCGTAGAGGCTTGAGTTAGATTTTTTCCATGTTGAAATGGATTAGCTAACACGGCGGGCTGTTGCTGTGTCACAAACTTTTGGGTCTCTAAAAGCCAAGGACATAGGTGGGTTAGGTGGTCTTTTGCGCATAGATTGCATGGATACTTCGCCTTCCGTTTTTCTGTATTTCCCTCGCCAGCGTTATCGATGGGATTTTTATCCCCCTTACCCTTCTTTCATTGTTTTTTCTTTCCTTTAGGCTGCTGGGTGGCCTTTGGGTTAGTCAACTGCACTGTGTGTACTTCTGACGTTTGGGTAGGGGGAGCAGCCAAAGTAGTAGTTTGGCTGGCCGCTGTGTGTTGTATGGATAACTTTTGCAATTTTTTTGTCAATTGCTCAGCGGGCTTGGTTTGTGCTGAACCAACAATACCATCGGCATGTGGTCCAACTCTCTGTCTAGTTTTATCTAGTATTGAACGTGGCGCATCTGGCAAGATGTTGTATAATAAACCGGACTGAGAATAGATGAGCTCAAACTGTTGAGCCCTCATGATGGCATCTTCTTCGGATGTCGCGACGTCTTTGGATAACTGTGGGACCAAAGACTTAAGGAACCACTCAAGCAGGAATGCTGGTGGGACTGGTACCTTGATTAAACTCTTCCGGCGTCTCCAGTCTCGGATGTGATCAGAGATATGGTCCGCTGTTGTCTGTTCGAAATTAGCGAGCAACTCTGTGCCAACGTCGCATCTCACATGTAACTGTAAATGGTTAAGGAAAGCCATCGCCAATTCGCCAAAAGAAGAGTATCTTGAGTGATCGAGCTCAATGTACCATTTTGCAGCACTCCCAATGAGAGTACGTTGAAACAATCACAACTGTATGGAGTCATCTTTCAATGAGTTAGATGAGCACCAAAGATGAAATGTAGTCACATGATCACCTGGATCTTCATTAGGCTTGGCCTCGAACTTTGGAAAGTTCAAAGGCAACTTCGTCGGCATAGGAGGCCAACACGAATTGTGACAAATAGGATCATTCAACAACTTTGTCAAATCCGACAAGTGTAAAGTTGTCAGGAACGGTAGTTTGGGTTGCTGTTGATAACCTGGGAAAAAGGGTCCTAGAGTTTGACTAGCACCAGGTTGCCAGAAAAAGTTTGGCTACTGGCCCGGATTTTGGTAGAAACTATGGCCCTGGCCAGTGTAAGGATTTTGCATCTGTGGAGACATCATCGACTGATTTTCCAAAAATGACATAGAGTGTTGGGCATGCATTGTATTTGAAGGACTTTGGGAAGGATTACCCCATGCTGGTCCCGTGGGGATAGGCATAGTAGTCTATCCGGGGTTCCATTGATTGTGGAAAGAATTACCCCAGAATGACATTCCGGAGGAGGGGACGGATCCTTGCCCTGAATTCCAAGGTCCTGCTATGTGTGCCCTCTGTGTAGGAATAGTACCCTGCGTAGGAGTAGATTGTCCAAAAATGGGGTTGCCCCCAGTCGGGAAAGCGACTGATGAGAATGTGTTGTTACCAAACGTTCTGTTCCAAGAAAACGGTGTCGAACCTACCGGCATACTGTGCGAAGGTGGTCCCTGACTCCCCGCTCCAAATAAACTATTGTGTGTAGGTTGCCCGATGGATTGCTGATGCGAACCACTGAGTTAAGGGGACGAATGAGGGATATGACCTCCTGCATAAGGAAAAGTGTTAAAAGGGATAGGAGTGCCCCCCAAGTGACCTTGCAGAGGATCACTAGAGCTCCCTACCCCCAGACCCAAAGTTTGTAAAGTGGAGTAGGTCAGTACAGAACTTGTACCCGAACTAGGCATACTGTATGAGAACGGAGGGCCTGTCGCACTAGGTGTGAAGGGGGTTGTGGCCGCCGCCATAGATGGGTTCGGTCCACTGTGCGACGTAGTTGCGTCCGAGACCATGGTGGCTCGGACCAACGATGGTAGGTTAGGAGATGACTCTCCTATGGTGACAACCGTGGTGGGAATTGAAGAATTCCCAGAAGAAGTAACAACATTTGTTTCCACTGCCGTGTGAGGCACTATCTGACGTTCGTGAAATTGGATTGGTACAATAAATGATGCCAAGATATCAGTGGTTGGGGTTTCAACCGAGCTAAGAGCGGTTGCTTCAATGTTCAAAATGGTATATTCCTTCGGGGGTTGTTCGAGCACAATGGTTTGTAACCCGGTCACTTCAAAAGACCCTTGTTGGTCTAGCTTCTGCCTTACTGGTGGCGGGGGTGGCTCCAGTGTAACCGGCGGCAGGCCAAGAAGCCTTCGTGACCGGCAGAGCTCGGGATCCTCCACTGTGTGAGAAGACCCAAGACACTCTAAGGTAGTCTAAATGTTCAAAAGTAACACACACTAAAAAATAAGTCCCCAAGAGATAAGACAAGCAATCACTAAATTATTTGGAAGAACAGTTACAACAACCAAGACTAGAGCAACTTACCGGTGCAAGTGCAACTCTAACACGGAAGCACCCTCCGGGTATACTCTACAAAGCGTGGCCCGATGTTTGTCCTAGGTACCGTGGTATACTCCTGCAGTCACCTGTGTATGTCCCTAAAAAGATTGACAACTAGGTTGCCAGCATGCGAACAATCACCAGGCGGGTACAGTCGAAAGTCGGGTAGACCACAATGAGAAGGGTATCGAGCCCGAAACCTGTCAAGGGTATCAAGAGAAAATGGTCCGGAAGACGACTGAGGACCTCGAACAAATTCGAGACCCACGAAGCCCCGTGGAAAATGCAAACGACGGAATCCCAAAGCAAGCCCTTTATATGTGTTCTCCACTACGATTGGTCCGGCTTTGGAGGGGTTATCTCCGCTACCTTTCCGCACGCGACCTTGTGTTTATCCCCTGTGTTAGAGGGGGGTCCCGAATAACTTCCACGAAACTGGACTTGGACACTCCCTATCTCAGACTCCAATGTTTGGTTTTGAATGGCCTTGAAGAGTTTCCTCTCCAACCTAATCCAAGGCCCTAGTCCTGAACTAGTTTGTGAACCCTACAAACATAAAAGTCTAGTAGATTTTAAAATTAGCGTTGCTTTTATGGATTTGTCTTACGTCAAGGGGTATGAGGGTGAAATTGATGACGTGTAAAAGACGAAAGCAAAAAATGAATAAAAAAGCTGGAAACAAAACTTTTACTGAATGCAAAATTTCAACAACTTTTCACAAAGAAAGATTTTTAATTTTTCTAAGATTTTGGACAACAAACTCAAAGGAATTCACTCGACTACGAGCTACTTATGATCTAAATGAACTACAAAAACTTATGAAATAAAAGACTTCTCCCTAGCTAATGATGCAGAAACACACTCTTCAACCAAAGAAGAAAATAGAAAGAGATTTTTTTTTATTTAAGTTCTAGTAAAGAAAGAAAGGGAAAATACTGACAAGCAAAAAACCAAGAAAAACAATTCTGGCTTAAAGCGCAGATCGCAAAGAATCAAATTAAAGAATCGCACAATGGCAATTGTAAAAACAATGACTCTCACGCTTGTCTAAAAACCATAAGAAAACAAAATTTTTATTTATTTTTTATTTTTCGGACAATGTTTTAAATGAGAAAAAGAAAGCTAAGGCTAAAAATAATCCTAAGCTACTGACTGTTCAAACATAGATTCAAACACCTGAGAGGAATACTTCTTATCAAAGGAGGGGATGGCTGCCCCACCCTGAAAAAAAAGTAGCATGTACAAGCACGCGACTGTCATTCAAACAGAATGCGTGAGAATGCGTGCTAAACAACAATAGAGGGCATGTACACGCGGGCTGACCTTGTACAGGCCGTGTGTATATCTAAACTCTAAGGAAAAATATGAAAACAGACAGACCAAACCAGGAAGAGACCTCTGGTATTGATAACCAGGATCCCTTGAAGGCTTGGATACTCTTTCTAACAGAAAAACAAATAATGCAAGGAAAAATAATAAGGCAAAAAACAATATGAGATAGGACTGTTAGCAAACAAGACTCAGACAGAATTCCAGAAAACCCCCTGAGAATGTGCGATTCTGACAGGGAAGAGGAGGACTGCCTCTGAGGTTCTCTGAACTCCTACACGCTACTGCTATCTCTACATCTAGCATTCACATGCGGGTTGTAAGAGGATAGGGAGAGGGTACACGTGTTTAGGCCTTCTGCAGGCCGTGTGTACCTCTGTGTGTCCCAAAAAACAAAGTCAAGCAAAATTCAGGGAAAGCTGGTATGGAAAACCAGACTCCCTGCTAGCTCAGACCTTACAGAAACGAAAAGAAAAGACAGGCAAGAAAAAACTAGTCTTTAAACTACCCAAAAACTAAATAAAAATTCCAGAAACCCTAAAGAGTATTCTCCCCAGTATGGTCGCCAATTCCGTTGTTGGGAAAAAAAACCTACGGACTAGCAAATAGAGTTCAGACTTTGCATGCAGATATGACCGAATAGAAATTACTTTCCACCTTCATCCCTAGATTTAAATCCCCTTTTCTCAGTAAATGCATGGAAAGATCAACCTACCTCGTTACCAGTGTTTGATGTCGATCCTCCATTGTGCTTAATTACTTGTTCGCAATGCTCCTTCCAAAGATGACCTGCATTCAAGACAAACAACAACTATGCATGCATGCTACTTCTATACTAACGGGTTAGAAATCAAACATAAACTAATCAAACCATAGAAAGTTCATGAATTGGGATGGGAAAAGCATTCTCTTTATTACTAAAAATGAGTCAACTTACAAAAGTTGAGATCGGCCACCGCTCCTTGAACCTGATTCTGGGATCCTCTTCTTCTGTCCTTCAACTGCTTTGCTTTAAATCTCCATTGGCATTAGGAAAGACTAAAGGGTTGGGACAATGGAATACGTAAATGGGCAGAGTTTCTTTGCTATACTTTTTCCTCCTCCAAATGGTACCCCTACCCGTTCTTTTATAGGCCAGAAGGAGCTAGGTTTTTGGACGAACCCTCGGCTATGCATGGCCGGGAGTTTCAATTAACTCACCCATAGTTTTTTGTTCCATCGACAACTTTCCTTTTTTCGTGCTTTTGTAGGTACACGCGGGTTGTTGTGAGTCACCTAGCGTGTACACGCATGCAGTAATGGGTTAGTGCGCATGGGCCTTTACATAAGAGGATTTTCAAAGAGTTGTTCAACAGAGTTTTGGCAAAGAAGGGATATGAGTTGCCCTGATGCCAGGTAAGCATGTGTGGTGCAATTTAGGATTATAACAGTGTAGGAAATGAGGAATTTGGCTTGAAGCTAGAAGGAGGTGTATGCAATGAGGAATTTGACATCTAACCTAGAATGTGATGGAGGTTGTACATCTAATGTGGGATAGTGGGAAGGATGGTGTGATGTCAAAATCCCACAAGAATTTATTATGTCTTTAATTTGAAAAAGTCTTGGGTAAACCAATTACCTAACTATTCTCACACAATCAAAAGATAGTAGAAATAATAAACTAATGGGTGAATAACTTATTTTCTCACACAATCAAAAGATATAGAAAATAACAAACTATTGGGCCAATAACTCATTTGTATCCTTCGGAGTTTAGGAGATACCAATGATGGTTTTGGGTCATGTATGGTCTTGACAAGGGATTTCATGCCATTGGTTAGATGAGACAGGGAAATGTAGTGAAGTTGACAAAGTATGATGCTCACTTGCATTAGTTGAGTTTTTGGAACATGATGGAACTTCGTGCCTACTAGTTCTACACATAAGACAAGGTATTGTATTGAACCCATATAGTCATTGTAAAATTGCTTTGGGGTTTATTATCTACTCTAGAGCATTGTGGGCATTGATGTAGGGTGTGAATTTAAGAGCTCAATTGGGTGGCTTGGTCTTCAAGCTACATTATGAAATCATATAGGTAAGTGAATGCAAAATTCAATTCATAGGTTTTGTGAACCATGTCATTGGTCATCGAGTTAAATAGGTTGAATGCAATAGTGAGGATACTATGGCATCGTTTTGTTTACCCTAATTGACTATAGAATGAGCCATATCTCACTCACTAGGGGGAAATGTGATATTTATTGACTAAGAGGAATTGGTTCTTTTGGAGGAGGTCCTTATTGTTTTGGGCCAATGTGTAGAATTCAGAGGTGGAGAAGTTAGTTGTAAAGAAATTTCCATGTGACATTGTAGCTCTACTTTGAATGTAAGGAGGGAGGAAACTTTGGCCCTATATAGGTTGTCTATGTGCTAGGAGGTATGTACTTCTACATGGGGCTACTAAATTCATTGCTTGGCTAAAGTGAGTGAGGAACATAACCATAGAGTTTCCTACTCAACTTAGTGCAACTAATGTTTCATGGTGAGGTGGAGCTAATAGAGATTACACACTCAAATATGCCCAATTGAATGATATGAAGTTGTTGATGCACGAGACTATCCTCGAGAGAGGTGGCATTGCTCCAAGTTTCATCAAAATAGACCAACTACAATAATTTGACCACGTTAATTGAATGATAGATGTCAAGGCCAAAAGCACTAGGAAATTAGTCAAGGGGAAAATTTGTGGCTATTAGTGGAGGTTGAGTTGTGAATTCAATTAGAGTCACTTGCTTAAGAAAGTTAGAGCTTGATATGGTTTGGTGAGGATGCAACTACTTAATGAGGTGCTTAGGGTCGAGTAGCTATAAATTGTCTTGGGTGTTTGATGCATACATTAGCATTGACTAGTTGGTGTTGTCGGGTGCATAAGGTGGCATTGACTAGTTGGTGTTGTAGGGTGCATAAGATTTCACATGCCAAATTGGTTGGAGTAAAATGTGATGGAAAAAGTTCCATTGGGCATAAGATCATGTATTTTGTAGGTGTGTGCAGTAGAGGAACCTTGGGGGATGGTGTGGTATAACACATTGTCAAAAGTGGTATTAAGGTTAATGGAGCACGAAATGTGAAAATATTTTTCTATGGTTTTGTTTGTAGTGTTTATGGGTTCGTTGTTTTAAAGGTGATAAATGTCCAATGTGGCATTAGAGGGGTGTGTGTATAGAGAAGTTCAAAGGACGATGTTGGAATTTTGGGGCATAGAGGAGGTAGGACTTTGCTACTATTTCTGTGACTATGAGTATTAATTTGTGGTGCTACTATTATTGTGGAGACTATTGTGGTTGCTCAATCTTTTTTTTAATTGTTGTTACAGTTCCTAGTGGCTACTATGTTGTATGGTTAATGGAATGGTTGCCAAGATGATTTTGTTGAAAGGATTTAGTGGCAGTGGAAGTGCGAATGGCTCTTTGAGTTATCTCCATTTAATAAGCTTGTGATTACTTATGCCTGACAAACTAAACCAAGGTGCAAAATTAGATTTGTTTTGATAAAGGAAGGTTCCATATTAGTTACTATTGCTCAATGGAGTGTTCATGTTGACAGATACACATCAAGAGGTGATGTAAACCTTAAATTTGAATTTAGGCGATACTTGTAGTTTAGGCACTTGATGGTACCACTGTCATACTGGAAGCATATTAAATGAAATCGACAATAATTCAATGAGTAGTCTAGGGAAATGTTAAATAATTTATTTACAAGTTAATATATGAGGATCTATCAAATGAGAAGCCTAACCAGGAGACTAAATTATTTTCTATACTTAGCAATGTGGCACTCAATATTGCTTTTCCAATATTGTCATAACAACTCAAAAGGAGTCTTCTACATAGTGAGATACATGTGCAATTTCGATTATGGCTTATAATACTAAAATGCATCACAATCCAATATTTTCAGAGAATAAACGAATTGATGCAGTCTCTTAATAAATCAACCCATTGGTAAGGACCCTAGAATTACCATTAGTAGAAGGAATAGGAAAAGTGCAATATGCATTCATGCATATATTATTCCTTGTCTCTAAGGAGATTCATCTATGATATTGAAGTGAAGAACAATGATTATAGATGTGGGGGTGAGTGAAAGAAGTTCGTGGCTAAAAAAGTGGCAAGCAGGTCTGCAAGAATGTGCACTCGCATGAATGCGTGCACGTTCTTAGGAACGTGCAC
>JASDQU010684998.1:19410-37693 GCA_032191745.1 Picea mariana | reverse complement strand
CTTCTTTTGTTTCCTTCAGGAATAGGAACTAGTTCTGCTGCTAGAAGATCCCTCTTAATCGCCCGCTTCCTTCTCAGAGGAATCATCCGACGTTGGTCATTTACCTCTGGGGTGGACCTTTTTTGAGGTGCTCCTCTTAGTGTGGCCACTGATATGACCATGTTTCTGAGTTTCGGGTTCATTTTTCATTTGTCTTTGTAGATCGGATAAACTTTGCAGTAAAACTGCGTTAATTTCTGTTTGCTTTTCTTTTTCTTTCATCATCCTTTCATTGTCATCCTTGCAGCTTTGTAATTCGACCATGAGACTCCTCACAGTCTCGGCTAGATTTGGAGGGGTCCCTACTGCCCTCCTTTCATCAGACTCTTCGACTCTATTGTGGGAGCCCTCTCCCACTTCATGGTGAGTCACCATCCTATACGTCTAAAATTTCCCGCGGTTAATCTTCCGCTTGTGTGCAAAAGGAAAAACACCGGTTGTTAGTCAATATTTATATATATTTATAACCAGTACATAATTCATATTTTCACATGTACACACACACAATAGGGGTTTTTTTCTAATTCTTAACTTCATCTTTTGATTAGGAATATTAAGACAGGGGGTCACTCCTTTTAGGAGTGTTTCGGACGAAGCTTCCGCGCAACTCGTTCATGAGCCCAAGTAGGCCAAGTGTTGTAACCATGCTCTGATACCAATTTGTCACACACCCACTACAGCATAATAAATTTTTTGCCTTTTCTCAAGGGACAAAATCCCCGAAGTCCTACGGGGGATTAGCGTAGGCTAGCTCTTCCCTTTTCCACCTCCATGTGATTGTCGGATATGACCACCGGCCAAACAACTAGGCACCTCTTCTCGTTTCACGACTCAGTGATATAAACAAGTCGAGTCTTTCGACTCTGTTAACCCCAAAATGCCGAAATGTCGAAAAGGTTTCGATCAGCAATTAACCCCCTGGGCTATGCTTTGGCCAGTATGACCACTTCTCATAAGACCACAGACTTATTCCCTTCAGGACTTATCAATACGAGAGATCGACATCTTGTCAACAGGACTCCTGAATTCTCGATTTTCGATTTCCTGAAATGGCCTTTGTCACATTAGCCCTCCTGGCTATGCCCTGATCTAGGTGACCATTCCTCATAAGACCTCCATCCTATTTCTTTCAGAATTTATCAATACAAGAGCCTGACCTCTTGGCCTCTCGACTCCTGAAATGTCGATTCCTGAAAAGTCGATGTGCCAATGTCTCGGCCTCTTCCTTCTTCGCGATTTCAGGTTTCCCCAACACCAAAATGTCTGGACCCTTTGTCCTTGAAACTACCGAAGTTTCAAATTCTGAAATGTCAAAACCCCTCCAATCTCTTCCACGTGTCCTACTCCATCGGACTATCGTGATCCTTTCGGGGTTATCAATGCGAGAGCCTGACCTTTTGTCAATGGAACTCCCAAATTCCCGATACCCGATTTTCCGAAATGGCCTTTCCTTTCGGGTTTTTTCTCGAAAGCCTGGATTTCTGCCATGTGTCCTCCCTCAAATGGACGGTCCTCGTCATTTCACGATTTTACGACTTGCGACCCCCAGTGACACAAATCCTCTATCTTCTCGAATCCCCGATATCCGAAATCCCGATGGACTCTCGATCTCCGCCACGTGTCCTCCACAGATGGACGATCTAGATCGTTTCGGGGCTTCGCCACTCACGAAGTCAAAAGACTCCTTCCTCTTATGTTTCCCGATGTCCGAATCCCCGAAATGGGTGATCTCGCGACATGCGTCCTCCTTCAATCGGACAGCTGCGATCTATTTCACTATTTTTGGACTTTCGTCATGGAGTGTCCCGACTTCTTGTCCTCGAGACCTCAGAAATCCCGAAGTTGGAAATCCCGATGTGGGTGATCTCGTGACATGTGTCCTCCTCCTGGATGGATGGCTCAAATCTATTTCGGGACTTTCATTGTGAAGTTTCCCGACCTCTCGTCATCAGGACTTCCGAAATCCCGATGTGGGCGATCTCGCGACACATGTCCTCCTCCCGAATGGATGGCTCAGATATATTTCGGCACTTTCATTGTGAAGTTTCCTGACCTCTCGTCATCAGGACCTCTGAAATCCCAAATTATGAAATCCCAATACCAACTCCTCTTTTAGGACTTTTGCCTTTGTTCACGAAGGCTTAACCCTCATGCATCTCCTGACAGATCCAACGGCTGTCAGGTTTTCTGACTATGATATGACGGTTCAGATTTGTCCCGCTCTGTGCATTCTCCTACTGCTCCCTGGACGTGGAAAACCAACGGTCCAGATCTCTTCCTTTCTGCCATAGAGTGCATCGGGGTTTCGGTTATTGAGATTTCACAACTCGCGATGACCAGGGTTCTTTCCCTTTGATTCCCTGAGTGTTGAAATGCCGAAATGCTTACCGACCGCCACGTGCCCTTATAAAAGGATGGTCAAGATACTCCCACAGACCTTGGGGATCTACGGTCCTGATTTCTTCGCTACTCACAAATATAAAAGAAAAGGGTTAAGGCATTTAACGCCCTCGTTTCTTCCTCAAATCTAACGGTCATGACTGACCACAGATCTTCCGACGGGATATCGTCCGTCAATTGATACTTATCCCTACGCTGCCATTTCAGAATTTTAAGAGGCCCATTCTTCCTCGTATAGGATTACTAAGACTTGTGCCTTCAAATACTTTTTTTCAGGTTCTTGGTAAGCTTTCCAACAAGGGTGTCTCTATGGGGAGATCTATCCAGGGTATTACCTAAGACAGATAAGGGCATAGATTTCCCGAAAGCAGACTTGAAGTCCCAATATAGTTCAATATACGTATATATAAATCTATCTATAAACATAAGCCATACGTGGTCGTTCTAGTAAAAGAATGCAACCACCATTTCTGATCAAAACACCACACAGATGGTCTTATACTCAAACCATTCATAAATCGCACCGACTATGAGCATACATATCAGCGTATAAACTTCAAGATACAAGATATAAAACACTTATTAGAAATAACACCAGGTGTGATTGCAACTGCTGAGAGGGGTGCTCGTTTCCACCCAATCGTAGGCTCAACGACTCCCAACGGATTTACCACTAGCCACCCCCGAGGTGAGACCACGATGCTATGAGACTGCATCTCTGTTTTCTAGTGACTGAGAATGAAGGTTACTCTCCTTCTCTACTATCACTCACTCTATATTTTTCCAGAGTTCTTTTTCCTTCTTCTCTTCCCCTCGCATCTGCCCCCTGATCGCACACTCTTCCTGCCTTTTCTCCTTTGGGTGAGGTTGTGTGTGGCACGATATTCCTCGTGGTGGTCAATTCTAAGGACTCTACGGATGGGTAGTTCACCCCCATCCCTCATTACTCATGAGGATCCATTTACCTACCAACCTGGCGAGTCATTTAATTAAGGGCCAGCGAGCTGCTCTTGGTTCTCTGGGCCAGTGAAGTCCAAATATGGTATTGGTTTTGGTGGAATTTAATGCCACCATTCCAGGTGCCTTCCACCACCTTTCTTCATCCATCATGGTCTCTTTTTTTTAAGCACATCCCCTCTCAACAGTCCTGCAATATATATATTCTTAATATTATTCACATTCATCGACCTTTTTCACAAAGTCCATTCACATCACACATTCACATTTCTGAGTTTTCCACAATACTTGGCCAGTATAGTTATTTTTACACACTGGGGGAAACAGGGTGTTACACTAATTGTTTAATAGGATTACATTTTTCTAGAAGAAATTTCTAACCAATGCAAAATATTAAGGTGAATTTGAATAAATACAAATACATGTACAACAAATATTCTTACGTGTTAAACCTATTAAAAGCATAACAATATATGGATCTATGCAAACAATGCACCACTATTGGTTGTTCTTTCTCGTCTTCTTGGGATGACCCAAGTTCAGATCTCAACAGGTCTCCAACAAAGCCCTCAAAAACTATCGGCCCTCCTGGTAAAATAGAAGGAAACGATGCACACAGTGTGCACAACGCAGTCTCACCGGAGATAAATTTTATGGTTGATTGCAATACTCAAGTGTTTGCAGTGTAGGAATGAGTGGGGATCTAGAATTGGGTTCTTTCTTCCTTATGCATTATCCTTGTTATTTATTCAAGTACTTCTCTGATTTATTCCTCTTTAATCCTATACATGCATGTTGATATTTCTAGTTTAACCATTCATTCATAAGCTAATGATTAAAAGAATATAAACATTCATTAAAAATCACACATAACACAAATTTTATCGTAGTTCATGCCCTACTATGGCTACATACCCAAAGATCTAGCTGCAATACTCTTTTATTTAATTTTTTGCAAAATCTTGTGATGCACGCATTACATCTTCAGTCATACAATCCAGATGTGGGTAATAACCCTTTGTGAGGCAGACTAGATCAAACCAGGCTCCACATCCTGTGACCTAACCCTCAAATACTATCTTATTTGACTCTTATACAAGACTTATTACTATCCACAATCCAAAAAAATCATAATAATCATCTCTCTTTTCCTCTAATAACATCACCCCCTCCTAGACCTCCTAGGTCCTTATTTGTAATACTTTATGGCTTATAGTTGTTACAAGCTTTGTCAAAAAAAATAACCCTATGATGGTTAGGATTGTATGCCTACATGCCACATTTCTTTTCCTCTTGCACACTACTTTACCTTCTTTTTCTGCATGTTTCTTTCTTACCACTTGTTGCTTTCTCTCCAAAATTAGGTCTTCCTTTCCAAAGTTAGGTCTTTCCCCAAAATAGATCCTTCTCCAAAAATAAGCATGTGTCCAAAATAGACTTCCTTCTAAAAATAGGCATGCGTCCAACAGGCCCCCAACACTGACATGTGGCTTGTCCCAAGCCACTCAGGTAGTGTGCACTCCCTGTACGTCCTTTTCCAAGTTGTGAAACTTTCCTTCTAATTATTCCCTTTTGGATCTCGCTTGCGCAAATTTCTGTGTGAGCTCCTCTACCCTCTGCATTGTGATGTGCTCCTTCAGAGAATCTATGCTCTCAACATGATTCTGGTCCATCCTTATCTTCTCCTCCTCCAATTCTATAATTATTTGTGCTACTTTCTCCTGGAGGGGTTCTAACTAGGATTGCCTTGTCTTCTTGTTATTCTGGGCAGTCTCCAATTCTGTCTGGAGGGTCTTCATCTCCTGTGCACCCTTCAACTGCTTTGTAATGCTCATGGCCTTTTGTTGTTGCTTCAACTCCTAGATTATAGTGTTTGTATTCTCATCTTGTTGGTCTAGCTGTTGGACCATGTCGTCTTCCTCCAATGTCGTCCATAGTTGCGTGGTCCTGTAAAAATTTCTATGACCTTTTTGGCTTCTCTTTCCATCATTTCTACTTGCAGACCTGCCTATTGTTCCATTTTATTTGTAACTTCGGGAGGAGTGGTTGGTGATAAATTTTCTTTGAGTTCCTCGATCTCCTTCTTATAATATTTGAGCATATGCGCAATGATTTAAATTTGTTCTTTTGTATTGCTCATGGCTGTTTGCATGTTGTCTTGAATTTTTATGAAGACTTCCTTCAGCTTCTACTCCAATTTATCTGCATGCTACTTCTCCTCCTGTGTCTCCAGTTGGACCTTCTCTATCAAAATTTCCATTGCATCCTTTCCATCTATGGTGACTTTCAATTTTTTCATATATGCTTTGGATTGTGATTTCACTTCCTTTGTGACACTAACTTGTATCTTGTACAGTGCCTTTGTTGGTATTTTAGCCAATGCCAATTGTACCTGTGCCAGTTCTTTAAGTGGCGTATGTGCTATGGCCTCATCGACCTGTCGCATATTTGTTGTTATCTAGAATCTAGGACTTTATTGTGCTATGATTTGGATTGTATCTTCCTCATTCTGCGTGGTTTTGTTCCCTACTTCTGTCAGTTGGGGGATCAGTTTGGATCCCCTCTCTTGTAGTTGGGTTACTTGTATCCATTCCAGGACCTGCTTAATGTCATCAAACTCATTTTGTATCCTTCCTCTTTGGTTCTTGACTTCCTCATACTATTCCATTGCACAATCATGCACCTTCTCTGTGATTAGATCAACATCATCCTCGGTGATTGTGTATTTTATGACTTGTTTTTGGGCCTTGTCATTCTTGCACGACCCACCTATATGTATGCTTGGTCATTTGGGTGGCCCTGTATCTTGTGGAGTAGTTTCTGATGGGGTTTCCTTTGTCATTGTGTCCCCCCTTCCTTGTTCTTCCTCCACTGGGGCATTTTCCTTCTTTCCTATCTTCTTGTCCTTATTTGGGGCGCTTCCCTTCTTCTATTGTGTTGTATTTGGACTAGGATTCACTTGTTATGTTGGTTTCTTGGTTGTGATGCTTCCCCATGCACATGTCTTGGATGACCCAACTTCCACTTCTTTCCCTTTGGGCATGTCCTTGGTGATGACTGGGATCTTCAAGTCATACTGTCGTTCTTTCATTTCCCATTCAATGTCCTCTGCATTGATGTAGAATCGAATTTGTAGCCATTCTTTATCTAGATCCTTGCACACTTGGATCCACATGTTGTGTCACATAGCCTTAAATTTGGTTATCCCCTGGTACTGCATGACCACTTCAGAAGTTTTTCTCCATGTGTTGGCTATATTTTCTTATATGTCACTAAGATACCGAGAAAAAGTGTTGGCATTACAACTTCTCCGCTTGGAATCAAAAGTACTTCCCAATGATGTGTACCATGATGCTCAGCATTGTCCTACTATGTCGTAGAAATATGAGTAGGTAGGATCTTTCCATCCAATTAGCGTTATCAATATAATGAGCCAGGAGTAGTGGAACTCGGTTCCCAAGTCCTACAAATCCTTGCAGTTGTCTAGGAACATATTCAGTAAGTACAGGTCCCAACTGAGCATGGTGTCATTTGCGCACTGTATTGTTTCTCCGACAACTCCTGTGAGAACCTCCTCCTTGCAACATTTTCAAAGGAGTTTGCATGCCATTAGTTTCATTTCCATCCAAGTGGTTGTGTCACTAATCCTTTTTATGATAATTCCACACAAGCCCCTTTCTATCCCATAAGTTTTCTTCATTTCTTATGTGAGGGCCTTTTCCTTGGTTTTATCATCCATGTATTGTGCAGGCTTCTCACCATTTGATGGCAATCCTCTGATGAATAAAATAAATTCCATATCGATGGAGATTGGTTAGTCCAACCACAAAAATCCTCAATGGAGGACCATGAGTAACTACTTGACGTAGTTGTTCACATATTTCCCCCTGCCTGAGTGGGGAATATCCAACAAGTTAAGAATCCTTGTGTTTACTAAGCATGCCACCCATTTCTTTGGTTGCAACACTGGATCTCCTAACAGCCTTACGCCCAGGCTCTCCATATACACATGTTGTGAAAATTATGGGAATTTGTTGGTGTCAGAAACATCATGGTCTATGTACCGTAACCTTTTGACATGGCTCGATAAACTTGGTGTGGCCTACACCCCATATGGAATGTGTAGTAAAATGATCGATGCATCGAGCTACTTCCACAGGGACCGCGTCATGGGTTGTTTCCCCTTTCTCTATGTTGGCACGCTAGATATCCTAGCCTCTAGTTCTCTTTATTCCTGGCCCGACTCTGGTTGCCCCGTGATATCTTCGAGTTGCACTTCCTCATGTTGCATGGACCCCACCATATGTTGTGTCCTTATACCGTCAGATTATGTCCTTTCATTATCAATGCCATTTGTTTTGTGGGTTTCTTTGGCCCTGGAAGGTTTTTGTGGGTTGCTTATTGCTAATGGGTCATGGCCCCATGCACTTTCGTGTGAATCTATTTCCATCATGACCATCGTCGGGGCCTTCCCTTATTCCTCTACCAGTGTGGTGCTCACTAGTTCAATATGTGGTGAAGGAATTACATCGACATTGATGATTCCCTCTGTCTAGATAAATTCATGTTATGTCTCTGTGGTTTTTGCAGTGACTTGTGGCTACTGTGGGTTTTTCATGTTGTTTGTCTAGGTGCGTCGACCTTTGGATTTTCCATCGTGGGTAATTATTCCTTTTCCAATTGAAACTCGGGTGCTACGATATTTGAACTCACCTATTCACCTTATGTATTTGTGCTCCTTAGCTTTGCAAGTTTGTAAATTCATAATACATCCTGTTTGGCCCATGTTTTGGTTATATACAGGGTGTCATGAATTCCCTAAATCTTCTCAGAGACACTTCTTTTATGGTCATAAATGTGTTCAATAATGTTGAGCACACTTCATTAAGTTTCATAAATTCTCAATTCACACCTTTTTACGTCGACGACCGGTTTTTTCTTTTTCGACCGTTGGCCCGTTTTTTGTTGCGCTGTAACTTTTTGGTGCATCATACATTTCTGTTGTGATTTTTCCCTTGGTGCACTATATTTTCTTCCTATCAACCATATGCTGGGCGCGGTCACTTTTTATTTTTGTCCCGCTGATTCTAATGTCTATCGCACATGATATTTCCCATTATTTTGTATTTTCTTTATTTTCCACTTTTGTCTTCCTTTTTCTTATTTTTCCCTTTTTATGAGTTTTCTTTCCTAATATCTACTATCATACACTATATACATGCCTTTCTTACTACACTGTAACTTTTAATGGTTAGTAGGCCAACTGTCACTATACAGTTTCATTCTACTACCGTTGATCATTCCTTTTAGTTATGTTCCTCCCAAGTCTTTTAGTTGTAGAGATCCCCTATCTATTACAGTATTTACTCCATATGGCCCTAACCAATGCATTATAAACTTACCAAGGTGCTGCAAAAAAAAAATTTCATAGAGAAGAACTAGGTCTTGTTGGCCCTTGACAAAGTTTTGTTGATATCTGGTCAAGTTTGACCTATTTTTGGACTTCAACAGCCTGTCAAAGGAGGAGCGCAAGACGAAGCAAAGATCATGGGATCTCGACCCCTTTTTGGGTCCTTTTTGGGATATGGGAATATGTAACGGGAATGGGATGTTGGCCCATGTGTTTACCCATGTTTAGGCCTATTTTGTAATATATAAATAGATTCTTAGGCTAGATAGAAGTGTGGTGCATCTATGTGGTGTATGCAATATATCTAAGTTCTACGTGCAAGTATGGTGTGTAGATGCTCTATGCATACTATGAGAAACTTGCAGAGCTAGGTGCAAGGTATTGTAACAAGATGTGAAGTTCTTAGTGATGGAATGCAAGGAAGAAGGATCTAGCGAGTTGCACAGATCTTCTGTCCTATGCGGAGTAAGGTTTTTGAGGCTCTGTGCTTGTAACTGATTCACTGAAGACAATAAAGAAGAAGAGTTGATGGACTTAGCCCCAAGGTGGGGTTGAACCATGTAAACACTATGTTGTTCATGCTTTGTGCTTGTCTTAATGTTCTTATGACTCTCTTGCTAAGTGCTTTGATAGAGATAGATAAATATGTTCATTCTTTGTGATAATGATGTGTAAGAGTGTTAGATTTGATCCACATGAAGATGCTTAGTGCTTGATTTGCTAGATATAACTTGCATGTTCATGATAGAATGCTTAAATACCTCATATCTGAGTGGATGATATGATGTTGTCTTCGATATGTGCAGTAGTTATTGGTTGAATATTGATGAACTATTGATGCTAAGTTATCTGTTAAGCATTATAATCACATATCTGTGTCCCAACTAAGGTTGCAGACACCTAAGTCTCGCAACCACCCCTACCTCTACCTCATGTGAGACTGCATCTACTTCGCAGGTGTTGTCGAAAGGGTCGGTAGTTAGGGTTTTGTTGGTGCATTGTTGTAGTGTTGAACCCTGGGTCTGTCCCTATTCCAACAAATGGTTTCGTTGCCGGGACAGAAACTGTGATTGTTGGGAACTGAGAAAGAAGAAATTTTGTGCAAAGATTCGTCTTGAAGTTGTGAAATCTCTGTGCATAGATCTTTTGCTCTAGTGAGAAGTATTCTACTTGATTTATAAAGATCTGTGCTAAAAGAAAGAAGATTGATCTAAAGAAAAGAAGTTAGATCTGAAGGAGAGAAGCAAGATTTGAAAGCTTTGTTCTCTAAGAAAGGTAAAAGTGAGAATTTCTTATTAAAAGAGGTAAGATCTGCAAGCTATGTGCTCTGCTAAAGGTAAGAATAGTGAAAAGTTTTAGATCTGGAAGCTTTGTTCTCTGTAGAAGTAAGATAAGTGGAATTTTTTGTTTCTAGAGTATGGATCTAGGTATGTTTAAAAGAGTCTATCCTAGTTCAAAAACTAGGGTATTGATAGATGAAGGAATATTTGATATTAATAGATCTGACAAGAATAGTGAAAGATATGTTATACCTATGCATAGAAAGAATGTTTGGACTCACAAATGGATGCAGATCCTAGAGAGAAATTTTTGCAAGTTAGCTCCTATGCTCCTAGCACACAGTACAGGAGAAGCTGGGGATCACTTAAAAGAAAGAAAGGATTAATCCTCTGTTATAGTTGTAGAAGACCGGGACATCTTGCTAAGGAATGCCCTGGAAGAAGACCTAGTTGTCTTTGTTGTAAATCTATGGACCATGAAGTGTTGGATTTCCCTAGAATGATTGCTAAGCTTGAGGGAATGAATCTGAACAAGGCAGATCCAAAAATGGCAGAATCCCATAATAAATCAGAGAGAGTATTGTTACAGATGAAAGAAACCCTGAATCACCACCGACATATCAGCTTATCGGGGAGATTCAAAGAAAAAGAATACACCAAAGAAAGAATAGGAGACTTCAACATTGATTGTGTTCTGGATGAGGAAACATGGGTGAATATCATGACAGAGAGAACTTGGGAAGCTATAGGGAATCCTTCTATGATTCCTTCATTAGGAGGAATATGATTATTCAGAGGAAAACTAGTAAACCTATGTGGGAAGCTCACTCATGTACCTATGCACGTTAATGGAACTTCGACAGAAGAAGATTTTTAGATTATTAAATTTATTGAAGACAACGCCCTGTTTAACATGTTACTAGTCATCCCTTGGATTGAAAGAGACCAAGCCAGAAGGAAATAAGAAGAAGCTTCGTCGAGATATCAAAATAGTGACACATGGAACTTCACCATGGTGAAGCAATATAGTCGTTGGGGAACATTATAAGGGTTAGATCAATGCTCTGAATGTATAGAAAACCATTTATGGCTAGTCAGCTCACCATCTAACCATTGAGACCGTGCCATAACGGACAAAACTGAGTTAATGAAGACCTCATACCTGTTGTAAGTGACCCATTATCGAGTTACCTATTTATCCCATCATGCCACACACTGATAACACTTTTTCCAATTGAGAATTTAATGAGCCCATAGACTAAGTTGAGTTTATACTATGATCATCGTGCTTCTTCTCTCTCTCTCGTTACTGTGTCTAAGCTACCCCCCCAAACCTGAGATTGTTAACCTCGAGCGTGTATGTCAGATGAGTTGAGCATTGCAGAAAGAGTTGTTGAGGAAGTTTTGATCGACCTGATGACTGAAAGATTCATGTTAGAGAGAGGATTATCCACAGGTGTACAAGCATCATTCACGAAAGGACTGCCATCCTCTCCATCAACTGCTCAAGCCAGACCATCCCATCCATCAGATGAGAAGTGAACTAAGAACAGGGATGATCTCGCGAATGCTAAGTTGATTTTGAGCATATTACCTACCCATATACCACCTTTGAGCGGTTTTGTAAACCGGGACAGCGTACCTAGAGATTTTGAGTATGCCTTGGTTACTATGTACCTCCCAAAGGGGATACGCGCAGTTCACGTAGACCAAGATAAGATTGCAAAGTTGAAGTTTAGCGAATTCAACCTCGGCGATCGAAAATTTTACAACATGTCGCTCTGCATAAGTACCTGACCCGAACAAAGGGAAAGAATTTGAAGATCGTCCCTTAGTCATGGACCCATAACCTGGCACAATCCACCCTACTGAATGTTATGAATATTTCTCACTTTGGATGACACCAGGAGGTGAATGCATGTGTCAAATTGTTGTTTTATTGTTACCATGGAGGTTATCTATGGTTAAACTGTCGCATAACAGTGGATCCAATGTTGATAAATTAGATCATTGTGTTTGTATGCAAGGACCTGACCCACAGGATTTCTATTCTGGAAAAGCTATGCACCGTGCTCTCGCTCAAAGGATCAAGGACACTTATGGCGATGTCAAGAAAGGCATGCGAGGCTACAATGTAGCTTCTATCCAGAGTGGCGCAGTGTGCCTCGCCTATCAGATGATTGCAGGGAAGTTAGTACATAAGAATCGACCCACCCAAGTGACTGGTTTTGTAGTCAACCTCGCAGAGAAGTGCACGGAGGGCCTATAAATGAATTGGGCACAGTACCTGGTGAACCAATTAGAAATTGAATGAAAAGAAGAACAATATCAAGGGTACGAATTCCACTTTAGCTGGCTATTAATCCTGATCGCTTTCATTGCCTGGGAGATGCTGGAAGGTGCGACCTTCCTGGACATTGAGCCCTTTGAACCATTGGCCGCGAAGTTCAGTACATTGTGGTACTCAAGTGACATGAGTAAGCAATGGAAATCAAATGCCATGTTCCATACATACTACAACTAGGTGAAGGTAGCCATACAGTCCGCACCTCGCATAAATCCGAATACTTTACATAGGTTCTAAACTTTGATGAAGTTCAGCATGGATCACCATTTCATTTATATCATAGCGTGCGCTGACGAGCACAAGAATCAAATTTAGTCCTATTATAAGCTAAAGAAGGAGGACTTGGAGGAGATCACCAAGGACTGTTCAATGGACATCCTCATTCTAGCAGACCCTCCGGAGATATCTGACATAGACAGCCCAGAAACTGCACAAGATACACCCGGGCCAAGAAAGACAAAGAAGACCGAAGAGGTCCATGATTTAGATAGAGAATCTGTGAAGACCACTTCCATCTCACTCGAGAAAGGAGGTGATGATGCAGATTTGAATGACACGGAAGTCGAGTAGCATATGGGTGACAAGGTTGATCCCCTGAAAAAGAGGAAAGGTTCACCTCTGAAACCTTCCTCCCAAAATAAATTGAAGGCCACTATGACAAAGATGCAGACCATCCTCACCTCTGATCACTTCGACTTCCTCATAGCATCCCTAAATGATGCATCGTTGGAGATAGCAGAGAAGAAATAAGCAAAGCAAGAGGAGATGTATGATCAAATCACAACTGAACTCCGAGGACTATAGAAAGCCCTACAATCTAGCCGCACGGTCTTCACTACATCGAGAGAGCTAGAAGTGGGAGATGAGCTAGCTCAACTCCACTAAATAGTTGATATAGTGGAAGCTCGTCTTCGACGAGTGCAAGAGGAAATAGCACAAGCCACTCAGGCTTTGGTACAAGTACAGGTAGTACTTGTAGAACAACATCGAGCTGCCAAACGGGAAAAGAATGCTCTCCAAGTGAATTTCGATGAAGAAAAGGAACAGCTACAACAAGGCAAGGAATAGTTTCTCACCGAGCAACTCGAAGTGAAGGAAATAGTCAACAGAACACTTCGCTCTGTGACTGTCGTAGAATTCAAGGCAGAGGATCATGTCACAAAGCAAGTAGCACAACTTGAAGAAGTGATCCAGCAGCTACAACAACGCATAGCAGATTTAGAGCTATGCACTATACCAGAGACTCCATAGGAGGTAAGAGACCAGCGAGAAGCCATTGCCCGCAGCGCAATTGACAAACTGAAGGCCCTTACCTTAGAATGAAAACAATCCACTGATCGTAGTTCCCAGACATATGAGAAACTTACCAAGAACCCAGAGTTGCAAACACTTGAGTCGCAGCTCCAGGAAGAAAAGAAGCACATAGAAACACTACAAGTGAAGTTGAAGTCTCTGTCAGTTGTGGAGAGAATGAAGAGATATCAAGAGCAGCAAACCGCCTAGCAGCAAATCCATAATATCCATAGTAGAGTTATGAAGATAACTTAGAAATTCCAACTGGTACAAGATAAGTCTTATCAGTGGTTTATAGAGGTGGAAGGCTAGGAAGCAGAACTGGAACATGTTAGCACCGCTGTAAAACAGTGCCTTGAAGGACCTGTGAATGATGCAGTCATGCAAGAATTTGTTGAAAAAGAGCATGTATCACAACAGCAAGTTGAAGCAGTTTGATCCAAGCTCGAAGCATTCGAAGCAGAACTTCCTACATCAGAGTGACTCGGGATGAGTCACAGGTGAGTTTTGGGGGCATGTTGGCCCTTGACCAGGTTTTGTTGATATCTGGTCAAGTTTGACCTATTTTTGGACTTTGAAAGCCTGTCGAAGGAGGAGCACAATATTAAGAAGAGATCACGGGATCTCAGCCCCTTTTTTGGGTGGTTTTTGGGATATGGGAATATGCAATGGGAATGGGATGTTGGCCCATGGCTTTACCCATGTTTAGGCCTATTTTTTAATATATAAATAGATGCTTAGGCTAGATAGACATGTGGTGCATCTATGTGGTGTATGCAAGATAGCTAAGTTCTACGTGCAAGTATGGTGTGTATATGCTCTGTGCATACTGTGAGAAACTTGCAGAGCTAGGTGAAAGGTATTGTAATAAGCTGTGAAGTGCTTAGTGCTAGAACGCAAGGAAGAAGGATCTAGCGAGCTGCGCAGATCTTCTGTCCTGTACGGAGAAAGCTTTTTAAGGCCCTGTGCTTGTAACAGATTGATTGAAGACAATAAATAAGAAGAGTTGGTGGACATAGCCCCAGGGTGGGGGTGAACCACGTAAACACTCTTTTGTTCATGCTTTGTGCTTGTCTTAATGTTCTTATGACTCTCTTGCTAAGTGCTTTAATAGAGATAGATAAAAAATTTCATGCTTTGTGCTAATGATGTGTAAGAATGTTAGATCTAATCCACATGAATATGCTTAATTCTTGATCTACTAGATATAACTTCCATGTTCATGATAGAATGCTTAAATACCTCAGCTCTGAGTGAATGATGCGATGCTTTGTTCTAGTTGCGCAGCAGTTGTTGGTTGAATATTGATGAACTATTGATGCTAAGTGCTTTGTTAAGTATTATAATCACATATATGTGTCCCAGCTAAGGTTGTAGACACCTGAGTCTCGCAACCACCCCTGCCTCTACCTCGAGTGAGACTTCATCTACTTCACAGGTGTTTCTGAAAGGGCTGGTAGTTAGGGGTTTGTTGGTGCGTTGTTGTAGCATTGAACCCTAGGTCTGCCCCTGTGCCAACATCTCTCCCTCCTTAAAACTCTTATTTTTAATATGTCTGTTGTGCTAGGATTTGTCTCTTTATTTCTGTACTTCCTAGTGAAATACTACCAGAATCATGTCCTCTTCCATTTCCATTAGTTGATTTAACCTCTCCTATACTTCACATATTTCTGTCATGTTGGTAATTGTTGCTACACGTAGAATGGGTACCAGAAATTATAATGGAACCACTGCTTCCTACCCATACACCAATCTGAATGGTGTTTGTCCTATCAAATTCTTTCATGTGGTCTAATATGCCCATAGTACTACTGGTAGTTTCAAGTCCCAATCATCCCTATTAACATTGCAGATCTTAGTAAAATCAATTTCCAAAATATTAATAAAGATTTCATTATTCCATTTTCCTAAGGATGATATGTTGTACTCTTCTGGTGATGGACTTCAAACTTCTCAGTCATATCCCTGATGGTATTATTAATAAAATGATTTCCTTGGGCAGTCATTAAAATCCTACGACATCCAAATCTGGCGATCATTTTCTCAAATAAGGTGTGTTGTTGTCTCTATGCTATAGTCCTTGATTGGTGTTGCTTCTTCCCATCTCGTTAAGTATTCAGTCGTAGTAATGTTATATCTAGTTCCTGACCTTTTTGTTGGTGGATTAATAGGTCCAAAGAAGTCTATTTCCAATTTGACAAATACCTACAGAGTCAATTGTGGGCTTAGGGGCATCTCATCCCTTATGTTTGGTTTTCCAACCCTCTAACAGACATCATATTTCTGACAATATTCCTTGGCATCTTTATGGACTGTTGGCCACCATAATCTTGTGCGCAATACCTTCTGTGTGGTATCTTTTTCCTGCATAGTGTCCTCCAACTATACCTTCATGAGATTCTACTAAAATTATGGGTCATTCATGTTCCAATACACACCTTCTCAAAATGTTATTTGTGCCCATCTTGTATAAATGTTCTGCAATGAGTTGATAGTCTGCAACTATGACTACCAAGTTTTTCTTTTGCGCAGTGCTAACGTCTTATGGCACAACCCCTTTACTTAAGTATTCAATAATATCAGTGAAGCATTCATCAGCTACATGTACTAAAAATAATTGTGCATCAGGGAATATTTCTTCCAAGTTAGTAGGTTCTTCTCCATTAGTTACCCTTGACAAATGATCCTTGCATTCAACTTCCTTGGTTTGACTATCACTTCGAAGTCAAATTCTCAGAATAATAATATCCATCTACATATTATTCCCCACAACACTGGCTTGTTGACTAGATATTTGAGGGCGGAATGGTCTATGAACATTTTAAAGTGTTTACCCAGTAAATAGTGCTTGAATTTCTAAAGTGCATATACGATGGATAGGCCTTCTCTTTATGTGGTGTTGTAATTCTTCTCAGATTATGATAACTTTATTCTTGCAAAGGTTATAGGATGGTCTAATTCCCCTGCTCCTAGCTGTGCCAGAATTTCTCTGAGTGTTATGGTTGATGCATCTACGTGCACATGAAATGTCTTTTCCCGATATATAAATACTAATATAGGTGTTGTTACCATATTTTTCTTTAGATTTTCCAATCCTTGCTGACAGTCCTCATTCCACTGAAATATGGTATCCTTTTTTAACAGTTTTTCCATTGGGGCAGTAATCTGAACATACGCCTTTATAAATTTCCTGTAATAGCCTGTATGTCCCAGTTTTTCTCTTGACTGGCACACTGACTTTGGTGGTGGTAAATTTACAATGACTGCAATATTAGTATGGTCAACCAATAAATCTTGTTTACATACTATATGTCCCAACAATATTCCAAAAGGTGTACCAAAAATGCATTTCTTGATGTTTAATGATATCTAACATTACCTGCATCTTTCCAACATTAGTATTAACACTTCTACATGGTCTTTTAATAGACTATATACAGTCCAGTCATCCAGATATACTTCTAGAAACTGATGTATGAATTCCTTAAAATCAGTTATGGCTACTCTTGAAAAAATGGTTGGTGCAATGTTCAACCCAAATGCATTACTGTATATTGGTAGGATCCCCATTTTGTAGAAAAAGTAGTCATATACCTATCCTCTGGAGCTATTTTAATCTAATGGTAACCTGAGAATCCATCTATGAATGAATATGCTTCCTCGCCTCCCACATTCTCTGAGACCTCATCTATAAAAGGGGTAGGGAAAGGGTCATGTAAGAAAACATCATTAAGTTTCCTCAGATATACACAAATCCATATCCCCCCTTTCTTCTTTTCTTGGACTGCCATGGAACTGATCCATTTAGATTCCTCGACTGGTTCTTTAATGCCAGCTTCCAACATTCGATCAATTTATGCTTTTAATTTCTGCTTATACATTGGATTCAGTCTGTAAGGTATTTTCTTGACAGGTCTAGCCTCAGGTTTGAGGGGTATTTTCATCTCACCTATCTCCATTGCTATGTCTTTCATATCTGTAAAGGTTTTTTGGAATAAGTCATTGTATTCGTGCAATAACTTTGTTATTCTTTCTATTGTTTTCTTATCCCAATAGTCTCCAATACTTGCCATTTTAGAGGTTTCATTCGTCCCAATGTTGACATTCTTAACTTTGATTGGTGTAGAAAATACTTTTGACTCCAGAGATGGACCTTCCACCTCTATTTCTCCCTCAATATCTATAATATGAATGTTGCACAAATCATCTTCAGCTGGTGCTTCCTCTTCCACATGACAGCATGAGAGTAACTCTTTAACAGTCAGTATATTCTGTTGTTAATACCCTGTCATGATTTCCACTTACGATTTATCAAAAAATATCACTCCTCATATCAGCTTCAGTGTTGAATCAATGTTGGGGTTCTCATGTATAAATGATAATGTTACTACAAAATTATGTTGTAATCCTATCCATTCTGTAGTGCCTCTGTGCATCTCGTGGTCTATATACTAGTTCCCTAGTATTCCTTCCAATGTATGGATAAAGTGATGAGGCCATTCCTCTGGTGGTGTCGTCCTCCATTGTGTCTTGCACTTCTCCAAGTGTTCCACTGGT
>JASDQU010684998.1:5248-19298 GCA_032191745.1 Picea mariana | reverse complement strand
TCCATTTACCTACCAACCTGGTGAGTCATTTAATTCGGGGCCAGCGAGCTGCTCTTGGTTCTCCGGGCCAGTGAAGTCCAAATACGGTATTGGTTTCAGTGGAATTTAATGCCACCATTCCAGGTGCCTTCCACCACCTTTCTTCAACCATCATGGTCTCTTTTTTTTCATCACATCCCCTCTCAGCAGTTCTGCAATATATATATTCTTAATATTATTCACATTCATTGACCTTTTTCCCAAATTCCATTCACATCACACATTCACATTTCTGAGTTTTCCACAATACTTGGCCAGTATAGTTATTTTTACAGACTGGGGGAAACAGGGTGTTACACTAATTGTTTAATAAGATTACATTTTCCTAGAAGAAATTTCTAACCAATGCAAAATATTAAGGTGAATATGAATAAATACAAATACATGTACAACAAATATTCTTACGTGTTAAACCTATTAAAAGCATAACAATATATGGATCTATGCAAACAATGCACCACTATTGGTTGTTCTTTCTCTTCTTCTTGGGATGACCCACGTTCGGATCTCAACAGGTCTCCAACAAAGCCCTCAAAAACTATCGGCCCTCCTGGTAAACTAGAAGGAAACAATGCACACAGTGTGCACAACGCAGTCTCACCCGAGATAATTTTATGGTTGATTGCAATACTCAAGTGTTTGCGGTCTAGGAATGAGTGGGGATCTGGAATTGGGTTCTTTCTTCCTTATGCATTATCCTTGTTATTTATTCAAGTACTTCTCTGATTTATTCCTCTTTAAACCTATACATGCATGTTGATATTTCTAGTTTAACCATTCATTCATAAGCTAATTATTAAAAGAATGTAAACATTCATTAAAAATCACACATAACACAAATTTTATCGTAGTTCATGCCCTACTAGGGCTACATACCCAAAGATCTAGCTTCAATACTCTTTTATTTAATTTTTTGCAAAATCTTGTGATGCACGCATTACATCTTCAGTCATACAATCCAGATGAGGGTAATAACCCTTTGTGAGGCAGACTAGATCAAACCAAGCTCCACACCCTGTGACCTAACCCTCAAATACTATCTTATTTGACTCTTATACAAGACTTATTACTATCCACAATCCAAAAAAATCATAATAATCATCTCTCTTTTCCTCTAATAACATCACCCCCTCCTAGACCTCCTAGGTCCTTATTTGTAATACTTTATGTCTTATAGTTGTTACAATCTTTGTCAAAAAAAATAACCCTATGATGGTTAGAATTGTATGCCTACATGCCACATTTCTTTTCCTCTTGCACACTACTTTTCCTTCTTTTTCTGCATGTTTCTTTCTTACCACTTGTTGCTTTCTCTTTAAAATTAGGTCTTCCTTTCCAAAGTTAGGTCTTTCCCCAAAACAGATCCTTCTCCAAAAATAGGCATGTTCCCAAAATAGACTTCCTTCTAAAAATAGGCATGCGTCCAACAGGCCCCCAAGACTGACATGTGGCTCGTCCCAAGCCACTCAAGTAGTGTGCGCTCCCTGTACATCCTTTTCCAAGTTGTGAAACTTTCCTTCTAATTATTCCCTTTTGGATATCGCTTGCGCAACTTTCTGTGTGAGCTCCTCTACCCTCTGCATTGTGATGTGCTCCTTCAGAGAATCTATGCTCTCAACATGATTTTGGTCCATCCTTATCTTCTCCTCCTCCAATTCTATAATTATTTGCGCTACTTGCTCCTGGAGGGGTTCTAACTAGGATTGCCTTGTCTTGTTGTTATCCTGGGCAGTCTCCAATTCTGTATGGAGGGTCTTCATCTCCTGTGCACTCTTCAACCGCTTTGTAATGCTCATGGCCTTTTGTTGTTGCTTCAACTCCTAGATTATAGTGTTTATCTTCTCGTCTTGTTGGTCTAGTTGTTGGACCATGTCATATTCCTCCAATGTCATCCATAGTTGCGTGGTCCAGTAAAAATTTCTATGACCTTTTTGGCTTCTCTTTCCATCATTTCTACTTGCAGACCTGCCTATTGTTCCATTTTATTTGTAACTTCGAGAGGAGTGGTTGGTGCTAACTTTTCTTTGAGTTCCTCAATCTCCTTCTTATAATATTCGATCATATGCGCAATGATTTAAATTTGTTCTTTTGCATTGCTCACGGCTGTCTGCATGTTGTCTTGAATTTTTATGAAGACTTCCTTCAGCTTCTACTCCAATTTATCTGCACGCTACTTCTCCTCCTGTGTCTCTAGTTGGACCTTCTCTATCAAAATTTACATTGCATCCTTTCCATCTATGGTGACTTTCAATTTTGTCATATATGCTTTGGATTGTGATTTCACTTCCTTTGTGACACTAACTTGTATCTTGTACAGTGCCTTTGTTGGTATTTTAGCTAATGCCAATTGTACCTGTGCCAGTTCTTTAAGTGGCGTTTGTGCTATGGCCTCATCGACCTATCGCATATTTGTTGTTATCTAGAATCTAGGACTTTATTGTGCTATGAGTTGGATTGTATCTTCCTCATTCTGCGTGGTTCTGTTCCCTACTTCTGTCAGTTGGGGGATTAGTTTGGATCCCCTCTTTTGTAGTTGGGCTACTTGTATTCATTCCAGGACCTGCTTAATGTGGGAAAACTCATTTTGTATCCTTCCTCTTTGGTTCTTGACTTCGTCATACTATTCCATTACACAATCATGCACCTTCTCTGTGACTAGATCAACATCATCCTCGGTGATTGTGTATTTTATGACTTGTTTTTGGGCCTTGTCATTCTTGCACGACCCACCTATATTTATGCTTGGTCATTTGGGTGGCCCTGTATCTTGTGGAGTAGTTTCTAATGGGGTTTCCTTTGTCATTGTGTCCCCCCTTCCTTGTTCTTCCTCCACTGGGGCATTTTCCTTCTTTCCTATCTTCTCGTCCTTATTTGGGGCACTTCCCTTCTTCTATTGTGTTGTATTTGGACTAGGCTTCACCTGCTATGTTGGTTTCTTGGTTGTGACACTTCCCCCTGCACATGTCTTGGATGACCCAACTTCCACTTCTTTCCCTTTGGGCATGTCCTTGGTGATGACTGGGATCTTCAAGTCATACTGCCATTCTTTCATTTCCCATTCAACGTCCTCTACATTGATGTAGAATCAAAATTGTAGCCATTCTTTATCTAGATCCTTGCACACTTGGATCCACATGTTGTGTCACATAGCCTTAAATTTGGTTATCCCCTAGTACTACATGACCACTTCAGAAGTTTTTCTCCATGTGTTGGCTATATTTTCTTGTATGTCACTAAGATACCGAGAAAACGTGTTAGCATTACAACTTCTTCGCTTGGAATCAAAAGTACTTCCCAACGATGTGTACCATGATGCTCAACATTGTCCTACTATGTCATAGAAATATGAGTAGGTAGGATCTTTCCATCCAATTAGCTTTATCAGTATAATGAGCCAGGAGTAGTGGAACTCGGTTCCCAAGTCCTGCACATCCTTGCAGTTGTCTAGGAACATATTCAGTAAGTACAGGTACCAACTGAGCATGGTGTCATTTGCGCACTGTGTTGTTGCTCCGACAACTCCTGTGAGAACCTCCTCCTTGCAACATTTTCAAAGGAGTTTGCATGCCATTAGTTTCATTTCCATTCAAGTGGTTGTGTCACTAATCCTTTTTATGATAATTCCACACAAGCCCCTTTCTATCCCATAAGTTTTCTTCATTTCTTATGTGAGGGCCTTTTCCTTGGTTTTATCATCCATGTATTGTGCAGGCTTCTCACCATTTGATGGCAGTCCTGTGATGAATGAAATAAATTCCATATCGATGGAGATTGGTTCGTCCAACCACAAAAATCCTCAATGGAGGACCATGAGTAACTACTTGACGTAGTTGTTCACATATTTCCCCCTGCCTGAGTGGGGAATATCCAACAAGTTAAGAATCCTTGTGTTTACTAAGCATGCCACCCATTTCTTTGGTTGCAACACTGGATCTCCTAACAGCCTTATGCCCAGGCTCTCCATATACACATGTTGTGAAAATTATGGGAATTTGTTGGTGTCAGAAACATCATGGTCTATGTATCGTAACCTTTTGACATGGCTCGATAAACTTGGTGTGGCCTACACCCCATATGGAATGTGTAGAAAAATGATCGAGGCATCGAGCTACTTCCACAGGGACCGCGTGATGGGTTGTTTCCCCTTTCTCTATGTTGGCACGCTAGATATCCCAGCCTCTAGTTCTCTTTACTCCTAGCCCGACTCTGGTTTCCCCGTGATATCTTCGAGTTGCACTTCCTCCTGTTGCATGGACCCCACCATATGTTGTGTCCTTAGACCGTCAGATTATGTCCTTTCATTATCAATGCCATTTGTTTTGTGGGTTTCTTTGGCCCTCGAAGGTTTTTGTGGATTGCTTATTGCTAATGGGTCATGGCCCCATGCACTTTCGTGTGAATCTATTTCCATCATGACCATCGTCGGGGCCTTCCCTTATTCCTCTACCAGTGTGGTGCTCGCTAGTTCAATATGTGGTGAAGGAATTACATCGACATTGATGATTCCCTCTGTCTAGATAAATTCATGTTATGACTCTGTGGTTTTTGCAGTGACTTGTGGCTACTGTGGGTTTTTCATGTTGTTTGTCTAGGTGCGTCGACCTTTGGATTTTCCATCGTGGGTAATTATTCCTTTTCCAGTTGAAACTCGGGTGCTACGATATTTGAACTCACCTATTCACCTTATGTATTTGTGCTCCTTAGCTTTGCAAGTTTGTAAATTCATAATACATCTTGTTTGGCCCATGTTTTGGTTATATACAGGGTGTCATGAATTCCCTGAATCTTCTCAAAGACACTTCTTTTATGGTCATAAATGTGTTCAATATTGTTGAGCACACTTCATTAAGTTTCATAAATTCTCAATTCACACCTTTTTACACCGATGACTGGTTTTTTCTTTTTCGACCGTTGGCCCGTTTTTCGTTGCACTGTAACTTTTTGGTGTGTCATACATTTATGTTGTGATTTTTCCCTTGGTGCACTATATTTTCTTCCTATCAACCATATGTTGCGCGCGGTCACTTTTTATTTTTGTCTCGCTGATTCCAATGTCTATCGCACATGATATTTCCCATTATTTTGTATTTTCTTTATTTTCCACTTTTGTCTTCCTTTTTCCTATTTTTCCCTTTTTATGAGTTTTCTTTCCTAATATCTACTATCATACACTATATACATGCCTTTCTTACTACACTATAACTTTTAAGGGTTAGTAGGCCGACTGTCACTATACAGTTTCATTCTACTACCGTTGATCATTCCTTTTAGTTATGTTCCTCCCAAGTCTTTTAGTTGTAGAGATCCCCTATCTATTACAGTATTTACTCCATATGGCCCTAACCAATGCATTATAAACTTACCAGGGTGCTGCAAAAATTTGTTTTCATAGAGAAGAACTAGGTCTTGTTGGCCCTTGACAAAGTTTTGTTGATATCTGGTCAAGTTTGACCTATTTTTGGACTTCAACAGCCTGTCAAAGGAGGAGCGCAAGACGAAGCAGAGATCGTGGGATCTCGACCCCTTTTTGGGTCCTTTTTGGGATATGGGAATATGTAACAGGAATGGGATGTTGGCCCATGTGTTTACCCATGTTTAGGCCTATTTTGTAATATATAAATAGATTCTTAGGCTAGATAGAAGTGTGGTGCATCTATGTGGTGTATGCAATATATCTAAGTTCTACGTGCAAGTATGGTGTGTAGATGCTCTATGCATACTATGAGAAATTTGCAGAGCTAGGTGCAAGGTATTGTAACAAGATGTGAAGTGCTTAGTGATGGAATGCAAGGAAGAAGGATCTAGCGAGTTGCGCAGATCTTCTGTCCTATGCGGAGTAAGGTTTTTGAGGCTCTGTGCTTGTAACTGATTCACTGAAGACAATAAAGAAGAAGAGTTGATGGACGTAGCCCCAGGGTGGGGTTGAACCATGTAAACACTATGTTGTTCATGCTTTGTGCTTGTCTTAATGTTCTTATGACTCTCTTGCTAAGTGCTTTGATAGAGATAGATAAATATGTTCATTATTTGTGCTAATGATGTGTAAGAATGTTAGATTTGATCCACATGAAGATGCTTAGTGCTTGATTTGCTAGATATAACTTGCATGTTCATGATAGAATGCTTAAATACCTCATATTTGAGTGGATGATACGATGTTGTGTTCTATATGTGCAGTAGTTATTGGTTGAATATTGATGAACTATTGATGCTAAGTTCTCTGTTAAGTATTATAATCACATATCTGTGTCCCAGCTAAGGTTGCAGACACCTAAGTCTCGCAACCACCCCTGCCTCTACCTCAGGTGAGACTGCATCTACTTCGCAGGTGTTGTCGAAAGGGTCGGTAGTTAGGGTTTTGTTGGTGCGTTGTTGTATTGTTGAACCCTGGGTCTGTCCCTATTCCAACAAATGATTTCGTTGCCGGGACAGAAACTGTGATTGTTGGGAACTGAGAAAAAAGAAATTTTGTACAAAGATTCGTCTTGAACTTGTGAAAGCTCTGTGCATAGATATTTTTCTCTAGTGAGTAGTATTCTACTTGATTTATAAAGATCTGTGCTAAAAGAAAGAAGCTTGATCTAAAGAAAAGAAGTTAGATCTGAAGGAGAGAAGCAAGATATGAAAGCTTTGTGCTCTAAGAAAGGTAAAAGTGAGAATTTCTTATTAAAAGAGGTAAGATCTGCAAGCTATGTGCTCTGCTAAAGGTATGAATAGTGAAAAGTTTTAGATCTGGAAGCTTTGTTCTCTGTAGAAGTAAGCTAAGTGGAATTTTTTGTTTCTAGAGTATGGATCTAGGTATGTTTAAAAGAGTCTATCCTAGTTCAAAAACTAGGGTATTGATAGATGAAGGAATATTTGATATTAATAGATCTGACAAGAATAGTGAAAGATATGTTATACCTATGCATAGAAAGAACGTTTGGACTCACAAATGGATGCAGGATCCTAGAGAGAAATTTTTGCAAGTTAGCTCCTATGCTCCTAGCGCGCAGTATAGGAGAAGCTGGGGATCACTTAAAATAAAGAAAGGATTAATCCTCTGTTACAGTTGTAGAAGATCAGGACATCTTGCTAAGGAATGCCCTGGAAGAAGACCTAGTTGTATTTGTTGTAAATCTATGGACCATGAAGTGTTGGATTTCCGAGAATGATTGCTAAGCTTGAGGGAATGAATCTGAACAAGGTAGATCCAGAAATGGCAGAATCCCATAAAGAATTAGAGAGAGTATTGTTACAAATGAAAGAAACCCTGAATGACCACCGACATATCAGCTTATCCGGGATATTCAAAGAAAAAGAATACACCAAAGAAAGAATAGGAGACTTCGACATTGATTGTGTTCTGGATGAGGAAACACGGGTGAATATCATGACAGAGAGAACTTGGGAAGATATAGGGAAGCCTTCTATGATTTCTTCATTAGGAGGAATATGATTATTCAGAGGAAAACTAGTAAACCTATGTGGTAAGGTTGCTCATGTACCTATGCACGTTAATGGAACTTCGACAGAAGAAGATTTTTAGATTATTAAATTTATTGAAGACAACGCCCCGTTTAACATGTTAATAGCCATCCCTTGGATTGAAAGAGACTAGGCTAGGAGGAAAGAAGAAGAAGCTTCACCGAGATATCACAATAGCGACACATGGCACTTCACCATGGTGAAGCAATATAGTCGTTGGGGAACATTATAAGGGTTAGATCAATGCTCTGAATGTATAGAAAACCATTTATGTCTAGTCATCTCACCATATAACCATTGAGACCGTGCCATAACGGACAAAAGTGATTTAATGAAGACCTCATACCTGTTGTAAGTGACCCATTGTCGAGTTACCTATTTATCCCATCACGCCACGCACTGATAACACTTTTTCCAATTGAGAATTTAATGAGCCCACAGACTAAGTTGAGTTTATACTGTGATCATCATGCTTCTTCTCTCTATCTCTCGTTACTGTGTCTAAGCTACCCCCCCAAAACTGAGATTCTTAACCTCGAGCGTGTATGTCAGATGAGTTGAGCATTGCAGAAAGAGTTGTTGAGGAAGTTTTGATCATCCATGACTGAAAGATTCATGTTAGAGAGAGGATTATCCACAGGTGTACAAGCATCATCCATGAAAGGACTACCATCCTCTCCATCAGCTGCTCGAGCCAGACCATCCCATCCATCAGATGAGAAGCGAACTAAGCACAGGGATGATCTCACGAATGCTAAGTTGATTTTGAGCATATTACCTACCTATATACCACCTTTGATCGATTTTGTAAACCGGGACAGTGTACCTAGAGATTTTGAGTATGCCTTGGTCACTATGTACCTCCCAAAGGGGATACGCACAGTTTGCGTTGACCAAGATAAGATTGCAGAGTTGAAGTTTAGCAAATTCAACCTCGGCGATCGAAAATTTTACAACATGTCGCTCTGCATAAGTACCTGACTAGAACAAAGGGAAAGAATTCGAAGATCGTCCCTTAGTCATGGACCCATAACCTGGCACAATCCACCCTACTGAACGTTATGAATATTTCTCACTTCGGATGACACCAGGAGGTGAATGCATGTGTCAAATTGTTGTTTTATTGTTACCATGGAGGTTATCTATGGTTAAACTGTTGCATAACAGTGGATCCAACGTTGATAAATCAGATCATTGTGTTTGTATGCAAGGACCCGACCCACAGAATTTCTATTCTGGAAAAGCTATGCACCGTGCTCTCACTCAAAGGATCAAGGAAACTTATGGCGATGTTGAGAAAGGCACGTGAGGCTACAATGTAGCTTCTATCCAGAGTGGCGCAGTGTGCCTCGCCTACTAGATGATTGCATGGAAGTTAGTACACAAGAATCGACCCACCCAAGTGACTGGTTTTGTAGTCAACCTCGCAGGGAAGTGCACGGAGGGCCTATAAATGAATTGGGCACAGTACCTGGTGAACCAATTAGAACTTGACTGTAGAGAAGAAAAATATCAAGGGTACGAATTCCACTTTAGCTGGCTATTAATTCTGATCACTTTCATTTCCTGGGAGATGCTGGAAGGTGCGACCTTCCCGGACATTGAGCCCTTTGAACCATTGGTCGCGAAGTTCAGTACATTGTGGTACTCAAGTGACATGAATAAGCAATGGCAATCAAATTCCATGTTCCATACATACTACAACTAGGTGAAGGTAGCCATACAGTCCGCACCTCGCATAAATCCAAATACTTTACACAGGTTCTAAACTTTGATGAAGTTCAGCATGGATCACCATTTCATTTATATCATAGCGTGCGCTGATGAGCACAAGCATCAAATTCAGTCCTATTATAGCTAAATAAGGAGAAATTGGAGGAGATCACCAAGGACTGTTCAGCGGACATCCTCATTCTAGCAGACCCTCCAGAGATATCTAACATAGACAGCCCAGAAACTGTGCAGGATACACCCAGGCCAAGAAAGACAAAGAAGACCGAAGAGGTACATGATTTAGATAGAGAATCTGTGAAGACCACTTCCATCTCACTCGAGAAAGGAGGTGATGATGCAGAGTTGAATGACATAGAAGTCGAGCCGCATATGGGTGACAAGGTTGATCCCCTGAAAAAGAGGAAAGGTTCACCTCTCAAACCTTCCTCCCAGAATAAATTGAAGGCCACTATGATGAAGATACAGACCATCCTCACCTCTGATCACTTTGACTTCCTCATAGCAGCCCTAAATGATGCATCGTTGGAGATAGCAGAGAAGAAAGAATCAAAGCAAGAGGAGTTGTATGATCGAATCACGACTGAACTCCGAGGAGTATAGAAAGCCCTACAATCTAGCCACACGGTCTTCACTGCATCGGGAGAGCTAGAAGTGGGAGATGAGCCATCTCAACTCCACCGAATAGTTGATATAGTCGAAGATCATCTTCGATGAGTGCAAGAGGAAATAGCACAAGCCACCCAGGCTTTGGTACAAGTATAGGGAGTACTTGTAGAAAAACATCGAGCTGTCGAATGGGAAAAGAGTGCCCTCCAAGCGAAGTTCAATGAAGAAAAGGCACAACTACAACAAGGCAAGGAACAGTTGCTCGTCGAGCAACTCGAAGTGAAGGAAACAGTCAACAGAACACTTCGCTCTATGACTATCATAGAATTCAAGGCAGAGGATCAAGTCACAAAGCAAGTAGCACAACTTGAAGAAGTGATCCAGCAGCTACAACAACGCATAGCAGATTTAGAGCTATGCACTGTACCAGAGACTCCACAAGAGGTAAGAGACCAGCGAGAATCCATTGCCCGCATCGCAATTGACAGACTGAAGGCCCTTACCTTAGAATGAAAACAATCCACTGATGGCAGTGCCCAGACATATGAGAAACTTACCAAGAACCCAAAGTTGCAAACACTTGAGTCACAGCTCCAGGAAGAAAAGAAGCACATAGAAACACTACAAGCGAAGTTGAAGTCTCTGTCAGCTATGGAGAGAATGAAGATATATCAAGAGCAGTGAACTGCCTAGCGGCAAATCCATAATATCCATAGAAGAGTTATGGAGATAACTTAGAAATTCCAACTGGTACAAGATAAGTCTTATCAGTGGTTTACAGAGGTGGAAGGCTAGGAAGCAGAACTGGAACATGTTAGCACCGCGGTAGAACAGCACCTTGAAGGACTTGTGAATGATGCAGTCATGCAAGAATTTGCTGAAAAAGAGCATGTAGCACAACAGCAAGTTGAAGCAGTTCGAGCCAAGCTCGAAGCATTCAAAGCAGAACTTCCTACATCAGAGTGACTCAGGATGAGTCACAGGTGAGTTTTGGGGGCTTGTTGGCCCTTGACAACGTTTTGTTGATATCTGGTCAAGTTTGACCTATTTTTGGACTTTGAAAGCCTGTCGAAGGAGGAGCACAATATTAAGAAGAGATCACGGGATCTCAGCCCCTTTTTGGGTCGTTTTTGGGATATGGGAATATGTAACGGGAATGGGATGTTGGCCCATGGGTTTACCCATGTTTAGGCCTATTTTTTAATATATAAATAGATTCTTAGGCTAGATAGAAGTGTGGTGCATCTATGTGGTGTATGCAAGATAGCTAAGTTCTACGTGCAAGTATGGTGTGTATATGATCTATGCATACTGTGAGAAACTTGCATAGCTAGGTGCAAGGTATTGTAATAGGCTGTGAAGTGCTTAGTGCTAGAACGCAAGGAAGAAGGATCTAGTGAGCTGCGTAGATCTTTTATCCTCTACGGAGAAATCTTTTTAAGGCCCTGTACTTGTAACAGATTGATTGAAGACAATAAATAAGAAGAGTTGGTGGACATAGCCCCAGGGTGGGGGTGAACCACGTAAACACTCTTTTGTTCATGCTTTGTGCTTGTCTTAATGTTCTTATGACTCTCTTGCTAAGTGCTTTGATAGAGATAGATAAATTTTTTCATGCTTTGTACTAATGATGTGTAAGAATGTTAGATCTAATCCTCATGAAGATGCTTAGTGCTTGATCTACTAGATATAACTTCCATGTTCATGATAGAATGCTTAAATACCTCAGATCTGAGTGAATGATGCGATGCTTTGTTCTAGCTGCGCAGCAGTTGTTGGTTGAATATTGATGAACTATTGATGCTAAGTGATTTGTTAAGTATTATAATCACATATATGTGTCCCAGCTAAGGTTGCAGACACCTGAGTCTCGCAACCACCCCTGCCTCTACCTCGAGTGAGACTTCATCTGCTTCGTAGGTGTTTTTGAAAGGGCTGGTAGTTAGGGTTTTGTTGGTGCGTTGTTGTAGCATTGAACCCTAGGTCTGCCCCTGTGCCAACATCTCTCCCTCCTTAAAACTCTTCTTTTTAATATGTCTATTGTGCTAGGATTTGTCTCTTTATTTCTGTACTTCCTAGTGAAATACTGCCAGAATCATGTCCTCTTCCATTTCCATTAGTTGATTTAACCTCTCCTATACTTCACATCTTTCTGTCATGTTGGTAATTGTTGCTACACGTAGACTGGGTACCAGAAATTATAATGGCACCACTGCTTCCTACCCATACACCAATCTGAATGGTGTTTTTCCTATCAAATTCTTGCATGTGGTCTAATATGCCCATAGTACTACTGGTAGTTTCAAGTCCCAATCATCCCTATTAACATTGCAGATCTTAGTAAAATCAATTTCCAAAATATTAATAAAGATTCCATTATTCCATTTTCCTAAGGATGATATGTTGTACTCTTCTGGTGATGGACTTCAAACTCCTCAGTCATATCCCTCATGGTATTATTAATAAAATGAGTTCCTTGGGCAGTCATTAAAATCCTACGACATCCAAATCTGGCGATCATTTTCTCAAATAAGGTGTGTTGTTGTCTCTATGCTATAGTCCTTGATTGGTGTTGCTTCTTCCCATCTCGTTAAGTATTCAGTCGTAGTAATGTTATATCTAGCTCCTGGCCTTTTTGTTGGTGGATTAATAGGTCCAAAGAAGTCTATTTCCAATTTGACAAATACCTACAGAGTCAATTGTGGGCTTAGGGGCATCTCATCCCTTATGTTTGGTTTGCCAACCCTCTAACAGACATCATATTTCTGACAATATTCCTTGGCATCTTTATGGACTGTTGGCCACCATAATCTTGCGTGCAATACCTTCTGTGTGGTATCTTTTTCCTGCATAGTGTCCTCCAACTATACCTTCATGAGATTCTACTAAAATTATGGGTCCTTCATGTTCCAATACACACCTTCTCAAAATGTTATTTGTGCCCATCTTGTATAAATTTTCTGCAATGAGTTCATAGTCTGCAACTATGACTACCAGGTTTTTCTTTTGCGCAGTGCTAACATCTTATGGCACAACCCCTTTACTTAAGTATTCAATAATATCAGTGACGCATTCATCAGCTACATGTACTAAAAATAATTGTGCATCAGGGAATATTTCTTCCAAGTTAGTAGGTTCTTCTCCATTAGTTACCCTTGACAGATGATCCTTGCATTCAACTTCCTTGGTTTGACTATCACTTCAAAGTCAAATTCTCGAAATAATAATATCCATCTACATATTATTCCCCACAACACTGGCTTGTTGACTAGATATTTGAGGGCGGAATGGTCTATGAACATTTTAAAGTGTTTACCCAGTAAATAGTGCTTGAATTTCTAAAGTGAATATACGATGGATAGGCCTTCTCTTTATGTGGTGTTGTAATTCTTCTCGGATTCTGATAACTTTATTCTTACAAAGGTTATAGGATGGTCTAATTCCCCTACCCCTAGTTGCTCCAGAATTTCTCTGAGTGTTATGGTTGATGCATCTACGTGCACATGAAATGTCTTTTCCCGATATAGAAATACTAATATAGGTGTTGTTACCATATTTTTCTTTAGATTTTCCAATCCTTGCTGACAGTCCTCGTTCCACTGAAATATGGTATCCTTTTTTAACAGTTTTTCCATTGGGGCAGTAATCTGAACATACACCTTTGTAAATTTCCTGTAATAGCCTGTATGTCCCAGTTTTTCTCTTAACTGGCGCACTGACTTTGGTGGTGGTAAATTTACAATGACTGCAATATTAGTATGGTCAACCAATAAATCTTGTTTACATACTATATGTCCCAACAATATTCCAAAAGGTGTACCAAAAATGCATTTCTTGATGTTTAATGATATCTGACATTACCTGCACCTTTCCAACATTCGTATTAACACTTCTACATGGTCTTTTAACAGACTATATATAGTCCAGTCATCCAGATATACTTCTAGAAACTGATGTATGAATTCCTTAAAATCAGTTATGGCTACTCTTGAAAAAATGGTTGGTGCAATGTTCAACCCAAATGGCATGACTGTATATTGGTAGGATCCCCATTTTGTAGAAAAAGTAGTCATATACCTATCCTCTGGAGCTATTTTAATCTAATGGTAACCTGAGAATCCATCTATGAATGAATATGCTTCCTGGCCTCCCACATTCTCTGAGACCTCATCTATAAAAGGGGTAGGGAAAGGGTCATGTAAGA
>JASDQU010684997.1:24102-36310 GCA_032191745.1 Picea mariana | reverse complement strand
TATATAAATTTACAATTGTAAAAATTAAAAATTATATTCTTATATGTTAAAATAATTTTCATCAATTAAATAATTAAAATTTATTAATATTAATTATTTTATATTTTTATAAATCTAATTAAAATTTACTATATTATTAATTTATATTTTTATAAATTCAATTATAATGATCTTCTTCTCCTCTTCCTAAATAATGAAGGTTATGTGTTGTTACCATATAAAATAGATATTATAAATATCATTTATAGTATATTTTAGTAATATAAAATTGAAGTATAGTGTAAATATCGTTAACAAAAATTGAAAAGTCGTATATCCTACTATTAGAGTAATTAGTAATATTTACAATTAGTATTGTTGGAATGTACGTTGGAAATTAATATTATAATACGTTACAATTAGAGGGCAACTCAAAATGTTTCACACACAATTTCAAATATATTGCAAATATTTTATTTTATTTTAAATTAAATTAAACTTGTATTATTTTATATAACTGGAAAACATACAAGATCTTGGAAGCATGGTGGTTGGCTTCCTAAAAATGGAAACCAGGATCAATGTCATACTCCTATATACCAGAATTTCCATAATGTTTACTAGTATCTCCAAAACTCTAGCTATTATAATAATTTTAACATAAAGCTTTGCAAAACTATTTCTAATCAATTTAGACAAAATTAACATGAGTGACTACAACAAAGAAAGTCATACACGAGATGCTCCATGTTGTCATTGTTTTGTTAATTATGATGCCAAGCTTGTGCTAGGTTGTATGGATGGCCACACTTTGGGAACTATTTTGACCATACTCGTTTGAGAGAGTGGCAAATAAAGCATCCAATCTTCACTCAATGTTTCCATGTCTGTATAATTGATCTGTCGTGTCCCTGCAAATATCCATATGTAAGTCCAATTGTTCCTCTGAAAGACAATGCCTTGAAATCCCTTCTTATAGCGTAGGGGCCTTAGGGGGCATTCCAAAAGAGCATGAGGAGGAGGAACTTCCTCCAATATTGGACAACCCCAATGTTCCTTTATCCAAGTTTGCAAATATGTTTTTTAATCATAAAAAAATATTTTAATTTTTAATATTTTTCTAAAAAAAGATTTATAAAAAAATTTAATGAATTATTGATTTTATGTTTCTGTGGTGAGAGTTGTTAATATAATCGCTCGAAAATTCCACAATCATCATTTAATTGATACTTTTCATATTTGTAAATGATATCTCTTGCAAATTTGTTAAGATAAATTAGTGCACCTCACTCAAAGTGATTCAAATGGGATACTTGCTAACATAAAACGATTCAAATATCTAGCATTGACCATAAATAATTAAGTTAATCCCTTAAACTTAACTTCATGAAATATTACATAAAATAAAAATTTATTAATTGCATTTGACACATCCACACTTCTATAAGAATATGTAATTTGTTCATTAACCTTTTACATATACTAATTTAAATTTTACAAAAATTTTATTATTATTTTTTTTTTAAGGAAACAAAACACAAATTATATCTATAGATTTATTTGAAATTAGATTCTTTACCTGCAATTTGCATACATAAAAGACTATGTTTATGTCCCTTTCTTCGCAAATAACAAGGAGTTAAACCAAAAAACCACTACAATCTCTCATTTTTCATTTACTATATAAACTAATAAAAAACAGATCTCCATACCAATCCTTTTAGCTTTATGAAAAAAATAGGTAAAATAAAGTCCAACACAAAATGTGCACAACACAAACTAAATTAAAGTGTAGGTTAAACATAAGCATACAATTCTTTTTTTAAGATGATTGTAGAGGTTGCAACAATGCCTCCTCTAAACTCCTAAAGGATCAAATAGTCTTTTTACTAAATGAACAACGTCCTTTAATAAAGTATTTACTTCATCGCTCTAACTCTATAAATGTGAGTGAAAGGAATTTCAACTAAAGAATTTGCCTCCATTTTCAAATGATCCCCAATATACATGCTAGAGAGATATGTTTGTTAGTTAAATAAGATCTTTCATCTAGTTAATAACTAAACTAAAAACATTGAAGATCTATTTAAAATTCTGGTCTATGATACATTTTAGAAGGCATTTAAGCGCCAGAAATATAACATATTATTTGATCTATTCTCTAATGCTAATTTGAAATTTTGAAAATGATCATCATAAAAGTATAGACTTTTCTCACTTTATTGTAATATGTAGATTTTTAATTCACTACATGAAACAAAAAAAACCTCCACACCTAAGACTCCTCAATTTCCAATAATATTTTATTAGTATTCTAAGACTCCTCTAACTAAATTTTTTGAAATGACAATCTTAAATATTCTATTATTATGAACAATATACAAATAATTATTTTTTAAAAACTTATTTTTGTTTCGAGGAGTTTTATTTTTTAATGATGGTTGTTATTAGCGTTCACTAAAATCAACGTTGATTGATGAAAAAAAATTATTATAAATCTTCTCATTAAAAAAAATATATATCATAAATTAAATATCTTCAGGTTGACAATCATAATTATGGTGTTTCCTTAGTGGTGAGATGATGTCAACATTATTAAATCATTGTTAAGATAATGCCTAGTCATCATTATAGTGTTTCCTTAGTGGTGAGATGATCGCCAATAATGTTAAATCATTGTTGAGATAATTCTCTTTAGGAGACAATAAAAAATGTGCTTCAACTTATACATGATTTCTATTAATATAATGAAATAAATCAATGTTATTATAAATATACACTTTTAAAAATGATTAGATATTAATATGTACATTTTCAACTCTTGTGTGAACGTGTGTAGAACCCTCTAGCTTTCAACATTTTTACCACTCACTCACATAGGTGAAGATGTATAAAATAAATAAACACCTAATCCTTTAGGAAGTGAAGGTGTACTTTTACATATAACAAATACACATATTCACTCTCCACCACTCACCCTTTTGCAAAATGAAAATATATGCACCCACTAAGTAAGAAGATAAAAATATTTATTACTCAAATAATAAAAAGTGATAGTCCACATTTGTTTATGTCAAGTGGTATAACTAAGTATGAAAGTTATGAATTATGATTTTCATAATCAAAATAATATTACATAGGGTTGGCAAAGTTACAGTCTTATGTAACACTTTTTTTCTATGAAATTTTACAAGTATACCTAAAATTTCTAACATCATTGTGTATTCATTTTTATAATTATTTGAAAAAAAACATATGTGTTTGATTTATAGTTTTATTTTCTATGAATTGATGATTTTGAGGATGGTTGATGCATCACAAAGGTATCCATGGAATTTGAACCAATAATCAAATGAGGACCAATACTCTTTTCATTTTTATAGAGGTGGTACTCATGTGTTTCTCACTCAGATAACAATTATATCAAGATTTCTAAACATCCAATTTTTTCATCCATAAACATTAATTCCCACAAGTGGAACAAGCAAAGAAAATATTAAACGAAAACTTTTCAACCATAAAGAAGGAAAAAAAAACTACTCATAACCATTTCCCATAACATAACAAGAGAAAGTAGAAAATTTGAAGCAATACAAATAGAACACAGAGTAGCAAAGATGGCCCTTTTTCAGATAACTATAAATGATTTTGTGATATTCATATCATGAGGATGTAATGGAAACTAATTCTCAAGATTTCATGCTCACATAAAAGTTAGAAACCACAAAAGTTGGAAACCACAAAACTTCACCAAATCGAAGAGATCATTGTGATGTTAGCATGTTGACATGGAAGCATGAGAGGTTTCCACATGTCATGCGGATTTGGCATTTTTGGGGCTTCTTGGGCCTGTAAAAGGGTGCCACGTGGCAACATATGGACGCCACATAGCAGTACGACAGTGACGTGGTAGGTGACGTGTTAGTTGATTGGACATTGACTGGGTCGATGATGTTGCACTGACATAGACACTGACTAAACTGCCACTGGGATGTTAAGTGAGCATTGACCAACCAATGAAGGGTTGCCATGTGTCCCAATCATGGGGCTCCATATGGTACCCCTCGGATGCCCAATGAGGGCTAGGTCTAGAAAAATCAAAATAAAAAAAACAACCACCGTATCTACCAGTAGCCAACCAACCAACGGACAAAACATTAATTTTGGCACCACTGTTATAGTTTCAAACTATAATTAAAACATAATGCATAACTACATTCCCAATGGGGAGGCTTGCAATTTTGACCCTGAGACCTCCCCCAAAGTTATCCAAACGACTTAACCAATGTGCCCAAGTGGGTCGTTGGTTTATCTGCCCCAAAAAAATATTTAAATCCACTCTACCATCTGCTTGGGGAGGATCTGCATGCCTAGGTATGGGGACATATTTTGAGACAACTTTGTAATTAATGCAGGGTTGTACGAATTGATATGGCGTGAATTTTGAGACAGAGAGTCCATGAGGGGCCTCGAAGTGACAATGACAGAATTTGACAAAATTATAGTCATTTTTGCACGATTTCTCACCAAGAATCCACTGGCACAGTCAGAATTTGGATCCGAGCAGCAGATTTTTAGGGCATTTCCATATTTGAGGTATTTCCATGTATTTTGCCAAAATTTGTTGATATAATATAAAGGCCTCTCCACTGAGAAGTGGGCCCGGATACATAGTCCATATTTGGGATGAACTTCGTTATCAAGTCTTGTGCAATTGTTTCTTCTCGTTATTTATCCATGTGTATGTTTTCTTCATGTATGTTGCACATATTCTTTGTTCATGCTCTTTAATGCAATTCATGTTATATTCATCGAATAAAAGATCTTGGATCAAGAGTTTAAATAATAAATACAAATTGATTGTTCAAGATCCAATCAAATGTATGCCAAATCGACATTACATAATAATCGTGATACTAAAACACAAATTAGGAAATGTGTTTGTCCTAACGCCCTGGGATGGGGCTCCCATGGACCATATATAGAGAAGAGGTAACTTGGAAAACAAAAAGGAAAAACCAGAAATCTGTCTTTTACACAAACATTAACATTATAATAAGACTAGATGATTGCAGACTGAGTAAGAAAGAGACAGAAGGGAATTCTTCAAACAAGGCTTATACTCACAAAAATCAAAGTAGGGGATGGTGGTTGTCTTGGTGATATATTTCCTTTCTCTTTAAATAAGTAGTAGCACTGTCAATACAAACTGTCATAATCATTTCTTGAATCTTCAAGAACAAGGTAGGTTAGCTATTGCTTCCAAGACACCCTTTAGCCATTCTTGAATATACTCATGTAACGATGCTACGGTTATGTCATGTTTCACTCTAACCCCGAATAACTCATATTCAATATTCCTCAACATGTCACATTCTTGTTATGTAATAGATGATTGATCTTCATTCTTGTTCACAAAACTGACCAGCCAACATCGGATCTCATCTTCTAGAAAATTTGTGAGGTCATTGAACTTTGTTCCCCATGCGAATCTTAGTATGCCTAGCTCAACTTGTATTTGATCTCTTGTTAGTAACATGGAAACCCTTATCAAGGGTGGGCCTTCGAGTTCCTTAATGATATTCGTTACCCACAGAAACAATGAACTCCTCCTTTCTTCAAGAGTATCGCAGGTGGTGCTCAATTGTTGAAGGGTATCAATCATTTCAATCCATCTAGCTTGTATTTTCTTTAATATAATTTTAGAGGGAAGATCATGTTTCCATCTCATAATCTCGTCCATACAAGTCATCTGTTTGCAAATCCTTTTGCAAGAATTCTTTAAGTGAATGAACCCTTCCTGTCATGACACCCACTTCTATGGCAATCTCCAAAGCTTCCATGATTATCTTGAGCCTTTTGTTGATGTTTTTAATAACATATTTCTTGACACCCGTCAACAGTTTAACAACCCTAGTGACCTTAGAACTTGATCCCATCACTTTTTTAGGGAACTCATCCAGGACTATCATAGATAAGGGCTCAACAAATAATGGCTTCAGAGTAAGGGAAACTTATAGCTCCCTTATTTGTTTCTTTAGTCTAGCATTCTCTAACTCTTGCTATGTTATCGAGTGGGATAATGCCTTTCCCATGACCTGATGGAACTTGAAGATCCGTGAGGGCTATGTGACCTGATGGAGCTTTAAAATCCATGAGGGCTACTTGGAAACTTTCTAGGAAAAGCTTTACTAAGACCAAAAGTGCCCAAGGGTTCGAATCATGTGACCACATGATCCATGCTTTTAATTATGGGTCACTCCCATGATTTTGCTTTTAATTGTTTGTCCTATCGCCCCATGAGTTCATATTTTAATTTATTATTTATTAATATAATTTATATGTGAACCAACCTTAATATGGTAATCCCATCTCAAATGATACACAAATCTAATAATACATTAAGAAAATTCCCTCTCATTACTTGGGTCCCTCTCATTGCTTTTAATTATGGGTCACCCCCATCTCCCCGCGAGTTCATCTTTTATGTATTATTATTAATATAATTGTATTATTAGTCCCTGTCGTAGGCATAGAGGGACTATAGCGATCGATAATTTGTTGACTTCATATTAGTTTGTCGTTTGACCAGAAATATTTGCATAAAATCTATTGTTGGAACTACAGAACTAAAAACATTGATTTTTATATAATAAAAAATACCATATCTATTGTGATCTGATTGGATATCAAATTGAAGGTCTTATTGCTAGCTTCACTATTCCCAATGTTTGATATGTTACCATATCCAAAGTTTTTTTATCATATATGGTATTTCTGAGGAGTTGTTTTTTTCTTGAAATGTTTGGATATCCAAAGTTTTGAAGATGGATAGTCAGTTTTTATAAGTTGACTTCATATTAGTTTATCCTTTGAATAAATATTTTTTCTTTTCATAGGCTCTACTTTTCGAACTATTGTTACTAATATTTTTTTATTGTTGTTATAAAATAATAAAATAAATGTTTTTTTGCACGTAAGAGATCTGCCATAGTGCATTCTTTCTTAAATGTTTACAGAGCATTTATGACAGAATTAAATATTTACCTAAACAGCGTGACAGACTTAAATGTTTACTTAATAGGCCTATTACAATACATTTTCTTGCGTTATTTTTATATGCAATGTTCTCTGCAGTCAATGTCAGCAATATTGTTCTTCAACAGAATTGTTGGTCCACTGGTTCATGTTTGCTTCTTGCATGTTCATTGATTTCTTATTTTCCTGTTGTTGTTGTTCTTGTTTGCCTATTGGTCTTGTTGCAGTTTGCACGCTTGGGGTTCTGCAACCGCGATTGGAACTGCCCTTCTGTCGTTCCCCATTAACGGGCGAGTTTGGGTGTCATTTTTATCTTTGCTTGTTATTTGCAGTTTGCAGGTGGAAAATTTGAGTATTGGGGATGTCTGAGTCGAAATCATCTTGCATAACATATTTGTATGTGAGGAGAAAATATGATTTCCTTTTGCGATGCGTCACTGTGGCTGTGATGGAGGTAGGTTATGTGTCCAACATTAGCCTTTTGGCGTTCTCCGTTGACGGGTGGGTTTGGGTGTCATGATTAGATTTGCTTGCTATCTACCATTCACAGGTGGGAAATTTGACTGTTGGGGATGCTTGGGTCGAAATCCTCTTGCAGAACATCTTTGTATGTGAAAAGAAAATACGATTCTCTTTTCCTATGCATCGTTGTGGCTCTGATGGAGGTAGGTTTTTGGTCAAACATTGACAATCAAGGACGAGACAAACACAACATTACAGTCACGCTTCTATGGTCATGGTAATCACATGCAAAGATGGACTGCAAGAGGAATTTTATGGCTCCAAATATTGAAAAATACCAACCGGGAAAAACACACTTTTCTTAGTTCCTTGCACATAGGCAGGCCTTTGGATGGTCCTACTAGCTTTGAATTTTACCTGGAAGGTCTCACAACCTAAAATATTTGGTTAATAGATGTGCTACAATACGTTTTCCTCCGATTTTTTTGATACAATCTTGTGTGCAATGAATTTCCTGGTCGGTTGGTTCGTGCTTGCGTAGTGTTAAGGTCTTGCAGCTACAGTTGGGCCTTTTGGTGCTTCTTAACTGGGTTTTTATTTTCTGGTTTCTCTTGTTTGCCTAAAATTTCAAATGTTGGGGTGTTGCATCTGCAGTTGCATCTGTTGTTACATGGTTTCACAGTTGGCTACCCAGAAAATACTATTAAGATGGATGTAAATTACATCTCTTATGGCCTGAACCAGAGCTTGTCGAGTTCCAACTATATTTCATAGATGACAGTGTTTTCCCCATTGTTAATGTCTTTCTATGGGTTCATATTTATGAGAGTAGGCGTTGGTGTGTAAGAGATAAATTTCCTTTCTCCCTTTATTTTTCCTCAAGTGTAAGCTTTCTTGTTTTTTCCTTTTGTTCTTCCCATCTATTATGCATTTCTGGTTCTATAATTTGCCATGTTCCTGTGGTCGTGGGTTTCCGAGGTGGCCAGTTGAAAAATAGTCATCTTCATCTATATATTCACATCACGAGTCTGACAAACCAGCGTTCATTTGCATATTTATCCAATTTCTTCTAAACTTGCATGTTTTCCCTTTTGTTCTTACCCTCTGTTATGTGTTTTTGGTTCTATACTTTCTCACATATTTGTGCTCGCGGGTTCCCGACATGGCGAACTGGAAAATTTTCATCTCTATTTATATCTTCACATCGCGAGTTCGTCCGACTGTCGTTCATTTGCATACTTAGCCAATTTTATGAACGTGGTTCACGGATAGGTGTTATTGAACTCTGGTGACCCATGATCAGGGTATACATCTTGCACCCAAAACTTGTGTGCTCTACAATTCAACCCCAGAATCCTCAAACTCACAACCCTGCCTCTACCTACAATGACTCTGTCTGTCTGACCTGCCTTTCCATACTTAGTAGATTCTTCAAATTTTCATGGGTTCACGCGTTCCCGGGTTCAAAAAAAATTAAAAGCATTTTTCCTATCCTCTCCATCCCCGACACCTTCCTTCCTTCCCAATACACATTAATTATGCTTTTAAAATTGAAAAATGACTAGACAAGTTCAAAAAGATTGGCTTTAATAAGTGGAAAGCTCGAGGACATCTCCCATTAAAATGCATAAACGAGTGAATATTACTGGATCCTATAATTTATTTTGCGTGCATTTTGAATTTGCAAACAATGTTGGCTATTTTAGCTTTTTAAAGGCATCATCATAGTAATAGTGCAATATTGTACTACCATGCTTCCATCCACGAACGTGTCATTCACAAAGGTATTGATGTCATGTCGCCCTTTAATATTGTGCTTATGTTGCGGGTTGTCATATTTGAGAATTTGCTTGGATATGGGAATTTTAATACGTGCTATTAGTGACTATTCAGCACACATATTTGAAAAGATTGGCATTAATAAGAGAAAAGATCGAGGGCATCTTCCATTAAGATGAATTAAACCAAAATCTATGGAATATTATATTGTCATCCTCCAGGGTTGATTTTAAATACTTATTCCCATTTCTTTCTATCATCAAAGAGTTGGGATTTAAGGTGCCTTCGTTGTAATGTTCTTGGTCATGGACATGCAAGACAACTTAGAGATGCCATTGAAGCCCAATTGAAATACAGGAGAATGGTTTTATGTGACATCAGTTTTGAGTGAAAAAAAACTCTGTTAGCCAACAAAAAGTTAGACAGGGAAAAAAAACAAGTATCTTCTGATTAGTGTTCTCCCTGTGTTCGATGCTTTGGTTGGTTGAAAAGCCTGCCTGGAGATTTGTTTGTTAATCTTCTTTGTTTTCTTGCTGCAAGTTGGACGGGATTTTTAGGTCACCTGCAAAGTGTTCCTTCGTTGAAGTATATAGTTTCTTCAAAAAACACAAATTTGGCAAGTGTGTCAAATTCTGGAAAGCACACAATAATTTGTCTTCCATCACAATATTTGTGCTTGTCGTTGCTTGCAAAATGGTCTGTAATATTTGGAAATGATGCCAAATATTACTTCATTCGCGAATATACTCAGAAGGAAATTATACATTTGGATCATCGTGAGTATGGGAAAATGTATGGGTGGTTAAAACGACATCCTAAAATTATAGAAGTTTCTATTTCAAAGTTTTTTGAGCTACTTCTGGGTGTGTAAACAGACTTCATAGAAAAAGTTAATGGGAAAGAGTTATGGATTATGGATTTTGCAACACTTTCTGAGGATTACTTTATACTACCACCTTCTGCAAGAAGTTTCGTGTGTTTAGGTAATGCTTTGGTTTCTGAAAATCACCTTTTACTACCACCTTCATGTAATGATTTTATTTCTTTCTTTAGATGAGACCTTAATGTACTAGTGTATTCCATAGTTGTTTACACCTAATGTCAATATTCCTATTTTTTACACCGAATGTCAATAGCATTGTTCCCATTGCCATTGCCAATGCCAAAGTCCAAATATGAAGCTATCTGAAGCATGGGGTCACCGCCAATGTGGATTCCTGAAGGTCAAACTACCTGGAACCTGGGATCATGACTTCTTACACTTGACATTAGTATCAATAGTGATCGAAAGTGGATTGTATGTCAAGTTTGTTACCGCATCCAGAGGTCACTTAACACTCTTTGACATAGAAACTTCTTGTCTGTCAATTTTGTTACAACTTTGGCATAAAACGTTCTGTAATTTTAGAATGTTGATTCAAACGTGCATACAGTTTTTTGTGTTCAGGGTATCCAATTTTATACGTTCTGTCTAGGTGTATTTGAGCATGGAGTAATGTTTGGTGTCACTTCTGAACATTCCGAACCATTTTTTGTGGGCCACCATGTCTGCCACCCCTACAACGAGGGATATATTATGATGTGATCTGCAACATTTGATACACTTGCCAGATTTGTGCTACTGGAAGAAGCTATGTACTTCAACATAGATACATTTTGCAGCTGCCTTGGACACCCCTTCCAATTTACAATAATAAAACAAATAATTTAAACATACAAATCTTCAGGCAGGCTTTTCAACCAAACAAATGATTAAATGCAGGGAGGATAGCAGAAAAAAAATACCTGAATTTCTTTTTTGTCTCAGCTTTTTTTGCCTAGCTAGATTTGTTGCCACCAAAGCTGACGACATATAAAACCACTCCCTCATCTTTGGATTGGCCTTGAATCTCATTTCTAATTTGTCTCTGATGTCAATGATCAGGAACATTACAAAGCACCTTAAACCCCAAGATTTCGACGACAGAGGGAAATTAACACTTAGCAAAGTATGGAATGTTCAATAACCAGCCAATGCAGGCAGGCCATATCTACAAGAGACAAGCTATTCAAAAATATGGGATAGATCTAGTTGGCAGCAGCGATGAATTCCATGGCCCGAAATTGATATTCAACTCGTTGTTTTTTACAATTGAACCATTTCATCGTCAAGTTGAAATATATAAAAGATTGTCCACAAGCTCCATTATTGTACATAGTTTTTTTGGCGGGTTGGCGGCAGGCCAAATTATTGTACATAGTTTTTTTTTTTGGGTTGGCGGCAGGCCAAAATCTCAGTCATTGTAACAAATAATCTCAGCTGTATTTTGTAACCCAATTTTTTTTTTTTTCTTTGTTAATTTCTCTGGACCTTCTTGGCAGTGGTATTAACCTTTGGCTTGAGAAACTGTGACTCAGGGGCATCTAAGCCATCAAAATCACCCGGGGATTGCACCTGGCCTAAGCCACACCAACCCTTAACATGGTTGAATTTTTTGTCCCCGCAGGTTTCGAACCAGTGAATTTTCAACACAGAGTGACCTAAGAACACACTCCATCACCGATTGTCCTACACCTCGGGGATGTAACCCACCTTATTCGAATATACAATATTTGATGGTTTTTTTATGGTGCTTTCCAATCTCTAGTATTGCTTTTTATTTTATTTTGTACCTTTTTTGTGTGTCTGTTGTTAAACATGGACACCAAGCTTTTGTTTTTGTTGCCCAACACTTCGATATAAATAAATGCTACTCTACTCATTCCTTACATTTTACATGGAAGAATTATTTTTCATGGGCCATACTTATGTGGAACCTTACCTATACTTAAAGAAAGAAATGGAAGGACACAATCTGCTTTCATTATTCAGGGTCCCGTAAATATAATGAATCAATGACTATTACAAGGCAACTCAAGTGTTGGCATCATGTTCTTGTTCAATGAATTAAATATATTATATCTTCTTCTA